>NW_006499563.1:1738736-1753074 GCF_000471905.2 Amborella trichopoda | reverse complement strand
AGAGGAGAGAGAGAGGAGAGAGAGGAGAGAGAGAGAGAGAGAGAGAGAGAGAGACGAGAGGAGAGAGAGAGAGAGAGAGAGAGAGAGAGAGAGAGAGAGAGAGAGAGAGAGAGAGAGAGAGAGAGAGAGAGAGAGAGAGAGAGAGAGAGAGAGAGAGAGAGAGAGAGAAGAGAGAAGAGAGAGAGAGAGAGAGAGAGAGAAGAAGAGAGAAGAAAGAGAGGAGAGAGAAGAGAGAAAAAAAGCAGAGAGAGTGGACCTAGAATGTGCTTTAACCTAGGTGCACTTTCATTGGTCCCTTTGCATGCACATAAGAGAGAGGTCATGGTCTTTGTGGATCATGACTAGGGTCTAGGGCTTAGGTGTATGGTTTAGATAGGTTACGTCGGGGTGTGGTGTTCGAGAATTAGGGTATATAGGGTAGGCTAAAGTTCAAGAGACACTTTGGTATATGGTGTAGGGTGTATGGTGTAGGCTAGGGTGTAGGCAAGCTAAAGTGGGGTGTAGGGTGTATGGGTTAGGACTAGGAGTTAGGGGTTCTAAGGGTGTATGGAAGCTAAGAATCCTAGGGAATATGTGTATGGTTCTAGGGGTATTCTCTCAAGGAAATGTTTCTATCTCCTCTCATTTGAACCTTGAACTTGAAAACAAAATAAAAGAACAAGCTAAGAATTCAAGAACTTCACTCTAAAATGCTTAAGAATTTGATTGCAAATGACCAAGTGTTTAAGAGTTCAAGAGCGCCATTACAATTGACTTGGGTTTCCTTATATAGAGCAACCACTAAATAATAGTGGAATGCTCAAAAACACCCAAAATTATCAAAAAAAATACACATTTTATGAATTAAAATACTAATCCCGTTTTTTGACCGAATGACTAAAATACTTCTAAGCATTTTTCAACAAATGACAACTACAGCTCTCCATGAGGGGCTTCTTGTCATTGCTAGGCCTTGGGAGCTTTTTTGGGTGTCTACGGTGGTAATTTGGGTGATCAATCATCATAGAATCGATGTTTGAACCATTGTACATGTTTTGATACCCTTTGATCGTCTTAAAGCAGATTTTTAAGGAAGAACCCAAACTCGGGCCAAGTCAATTTGGTACGATCTATAACATTCCAAGCCTTCATTTTGATCACAAATTGAAGAGAGCGCTATCACAATCATTTTACAATAAATTTTGTCCATTTTGATCTTCGTTTGAGCACGTTCCAATTTTGGGAAGTCACCCGAAAATTGGATTCTGACAACTGGAAAAGTATGACATTTTCGACCTTAAAATTTGTGTCATCTAGCCTTCGATCATACATAAAAATTATATAAAATTGTAGCTATTCGAAGCACGGCCGCAACGAACCCATACTTGCAACGATCCGTCATCGAGATCTTGAGCTATGGCATCTCAAAGAATTGGATGTTCTTCTTTATAAAATCTGAATTTTCATGTTTTGAGCCCATCATCTATTTAGAAATTCTCTTGTTTTGGGCCACGTCATGATGTGTGCCACATGTCAAAATGATCGGTCGTCGAGATTTAGCTCGTGTCTAAATTTGAGCTTACTTGCAATCAAAATAAGTGAGTTATGAGCATTTGAAAATCATCTCGAAATGAGAAAACATAGTTTCCATAAATGGAAACTAGTTCACTAAGGCTGCACCGCAATAGTGTACAACCCACTTTTTTATGGTAAGTTAGGCCCATAATAGTCCCGGAGGGTCCGATTGAGCCAAAATTTGGTACATGTGAGTTTCTCAATGTTTCAGATCCAACAGCGGTAGTCTAGTACCTTTTTAAGACCCAAAAATAGGGCTATAGTTATATGGTCTTTTTTCAGCATGATAGGAACTAGATTTGAAAACTAAGTTTCATCCTGATAATATCAAAACTTGTCAGAATGCGACAAAACTTTATAGGTATCCTTGGGGTATCCAAAACTACGCTCCCATGCAATTTAAGGTCATTCTGACACTTCTTCAAAGGTCTAACGGCGTATTGGGCACCAACAAGACAAGGTTACCACCGGTTCTCTCCTTACTCGCCTCGAGGATACAAGTACATCAAAAATGATGTATAACAGTGTCTACATAACTATACTTTTAATAGAGCAGAATAAAAGACTAGAATTTATGTAGCCAACCCCAACTAAGTTAGGAAAAGGCTTAGTGGATGATGATCATCATCATCATTATATAATTATAATAAATTAGAATAAGATGTCATTCTAATCGTTATCATAAACAAAGTAAAATTATGATCTAAATAGATTAGATAATCATAATTAGATTAATAATATTTAAAATTATGATCTATATAGATTAGATAATCATAAATAGATTAATAATATTTATTATAATATTGAATATTATTTGCTTATGTTATAACTTTGCCACAAAGTAAATTCTATGTAGAATCCATGCAGAGTGAATTATTTAGGAATATATACTCTGTACATCTATGACAGCGACAAAAATATGTCCCCAAAAAAAAAAAAGCACACATATTACAGATAATTATAATTTTATCATTAATATACATAATTAAGTTTATGTTATACACAAAAAAATTTATCCAAAATATCAAATTCACACATATTATAGACAATTATAATTTATCATTAATATACATAATTAAGTTTATGTTATACCTAAAAAAATTCTATCAAAAATAAATGAACTCCAAAATATCAAATTCATAATTTGATACGTGGAATTAAATAAAAAAGTTACAGAGTTAATACTTACATGTGATTTAAAAAAATGAATACCCTCCTATATAGGGATCTAAAATTGCTAAAAAATCTACATGTAAAAAATACAAATTGACATTCAATTATTGGCCATATTTACCCAATTTTCATACTATCCAAATATAATAAAATAAATATTGAACCTTTTTTTCCAAATAAAAGGTCAATGCCACAAATTATACAAGCCCAACAATATACTTCTTCATTTTGAACCCAATAAAAAATAATTTTATTAATTCAATAAATAAAAGTACTATAAGGTTAAATGGCTAATAACGTAAAATTACGATACTAAATAGATTATCATAATTAGATTAATAATATTTACTATAATATTGTATATTATTTTCTTATGTTATAACTTTGTCGTAGAGTGAATTATATGTAGGAATACATACTCTGCATATCTGTGATAACGACAAAAATCTGTCAACAAAAAAAAAAAAGCACACATGTTATAGATAATAATGCTTTTATTATTAATATAGGTAACTAAGATTATGTTATACACAAAACAATTCCATACAAAATAAATGAACACCAAATATCTATCAAATTTGTAATCTGATGGGTGGAATTAAATAAAATAAATAAATAATAAATACTTATATGTGAATTTAGAAAAATGAGACTTTAAAAAATACATTATGTTTCCCCTGCAAATCACATTATCAAATAATAGAAATATCACAATAAATCAAAGCAAAACCCTCAAATTTTTAAGACAATAATTCAATACTATAGTATATAGAGATCTAACATTGCTAAAAAGTATGCATGCAAAAAATAAAAATTGACTTCTCAATTGATTATTAGCCCCATTTTACTTAATTATTCATGCCATCCAAAAAAAAAACGAAAAACAATACTGAGCCCCTTTTTCTAAATAAAATGTCAAAAAAATTATTAATTCAATAAATAAAAGTATTATTAAGTTAAATGGTAAATGATATAAATAACTGCAGTACCTATCGTTTTGATGCTATGAAAAATTTGCCAGTGTCAAAATCGCTATGGTTATCCGATTGTTTTGGTATTCAGGTACAAATTATGTTGAAAATAATTTGGCGAATTTATATTAGGTAAAATCATAAAGAAATAATATATATATATATATATATATATAGGGAAAAGGATTCGGTACGCCAGCCCATGCATAGGGTTTGGTACGCCAATGGTGATCTACCATTTTCTCTCGATGGAATTCTCACACTCCCCAACTCGCCCTCAAGCTACAGCAGCCACTCTGACATTTGAATAGGGCTTGACGGCTTATGTTGGCAAGTCTCTCTTTCTCCCTCTCTCCATTTCCCACCGCCCTCTCCCTCTACCGAAACTTGGCCCTCTCTCTCTATCCTGATGTCTCATGATGACAACTCTCTCTATCTCTTCCTCTCTCTCGCTCCTGCTGTCTCTCCCAAATCATGTTGGCAACTCTCTCTCTTCTCAATCTCTGACTGCTGCCCCTCTCTCTCCACCCAAACTCCATCTTCTCCCCTCTCTCTCTCCACCCAAACTCCATCTTCTCCCCTCTCTCTCTCCACCAAACTATCTCGCGCTCTCTAAATCTCTAACGCTGCTGCTCCATTGCTGCTGCAAACCTCTCTCAGACTATTGGGGCAACCAAACCATCTCACCCCTCACTCAATCTCCCTCTCTCAATCTCTCTCGTTCCTGCCCCATTGTTGCTGCAAAATTGCTACTGCTCCATTGCTCGATTGGGGCAATCTTCGAGATTTAAGGTGCATCCAAGGTTTGCTACTGCAAAATTGATGCTGCTCCATTGCTTGATTAGCGCAATCTTCGGGATTTGAGGTGCATCCAAGTTTTGCTGCTGCTCCATTGCTTAATTGGGGCAAATTTCGGGATTTGAAGTGCATCCAAAGTTTGCTGCTGCTCCATTGCTGGATTGGGGCAATCTTCGGGATTTGAAGTGCATCTAAGGTTCAGGTATGCATCTTTGCCCCATTACTGATTGATTGAAACTGTGGGCAATGAAGTGCAGCATTGTTTTATCGCTCAAATAGTATTCCACCATGACATTGTGGATAATAGAGTTCTATGTGAATGTATTATTGTTTATGTTAGAAGAATTCATTAGTTTCTGGATTGAATAGGATGTGAGATGTATCTGAGATGATACATGAACATGGAGAAAGATGGGGTTGGGTTAATTTGATTGCTTGACATATCTGAAACCAAATGATCCTATTTGTGCCTAACTTGGAAAAACTCATATAGTCAAGTGTTTGTCTATGTGTTGTATGTGTGTGCGTGCTAGTTGGTGTGGGGTACATATCGATGAATGTGCCCCTTGTTATGTTATTTTTAGAGATGGAAATTCTTGAAAAAATATTATTGTAGAGAACATATGAATGCAGGTTCATGGGGTTTTACTGAAAATGCCATCCAGTTTGTTGCTTAAATATGAATGTACTTAATGTTGTGACTTACAATACATCATACTTATAAAATGGCCTGTAATCAAACCAAAAATACTAACTGCATTCCCCTTCTCTAACACGTTTTCTAATATTCTTTATCCTAACTGTGTCCCTGCATTTACTATAACATCACTTTTGTAGAGGCTAGTCTTTGATCCTTTGCCCTGATTCTTTCATTTATGAATTTAGAACATTCATAATGAGTACATGCATAGGTGACATTCTTTTTTTATCATGGTTACTTTTACCTAGATTTAATCGGCCTTTTTATTATTCAAAAAAGCACATACGAGATGCTTTAATGAAAATGCAGGACTTAGACAAGACTGAACTTATGCACATAAATTTCGATTATGTGTTCCTTGAAAAACCTTTCCCATACAGTCCTTCCACCAACTATGCATTTCCCTCATCAATATGAACACATGCATGAGTTTTCTGCTACATCCAAGTATCATAAATTGAATTGGCGCCTTAGTTGCTCATCTTTTTTATCTATTACTAGGCTAAAAAGGCAATTAAAGCTGTTGAAAGTCGATTAGATAGTCCAACAAGATATCAAAAAACGTTGTAGAGTATTGACTCATCTTACTTTATTGTTTGTTTGGTTAAGAACATTTTTAAAACTTCCATAAACAATCTATTATGGTTATTCTTTTGTGATGTTTGTCTATATAGTGTTTTGATAGAACCACTCAATAGATTTTTGCAGACATCTACTTAGGTGGTTTGGTTTTTTATGTAGGGTCAGTTGAAAGATTTTTATGGACCCCACCATATCAGTCGGTGTGACATCTTCCCGGTGCCCAACTGTAGACAGCACGAATGATACCATGGAGCTGGAGCAGGTTCCTTATCTTACAGAAATGAGAGACGGGGAACATGGCTCATCAACTAAGGGCCTACAAATAGAAGAACCATATATAGGGATAAAGTTTGGTTCTGAGAATGAAGCATATGAGTATTATAAGGAGTATGCATTAGCCAAAGGTTTTGGCATCCGTAAGGGGACAACCCACAATAAAGATGGTCAAAGGCTCAATTGTTCTAAGGAATGATTTCATCGAGAGAAAGATTGGGTAGGTAAAAAGGTACACCATGAATCAAGGTGTGGTTGTATAGCTAAGATGGGCCTAAGTAGAAATGCAAATAACGAGTGGGTTGCGACTAGGATTGCTAAAAAACACAGTCACTATCTTTTGTCTCTAAGAAAAGATCGTGTAATTCGCTCACATCCAAAAATGTCAGGCGCTGCAAAGTTGATGATAGGTTCAATGAGCTCGGCATTGGTGAAGGCCACAAATATTCATGGCATTTTCATAGAGCAATCTGGAGGGATTGATAATGTTTATTGTACAGAAAAAGACATCCAAAATGTAATCGCTAACTTTAGAAGAAAACTAAGAGGAGAAGATGGAAGTCTTGTTATGCAATGGCTTTATAAAATGAAGGAATTGAACCCATCTTTTTTTTATAGAATGAAATTAGATGAAGCCAATCACATCTTGAGCGTCTTATGGGTAGACGCATTTTCTAGAGTTTCATACCAGTGCTTCTCTGATGTGGTAACTTTTGATACGACATACAAAACAAACACATATGGTATGCCATTTGCACCCATTCTTGGTGTAAATCACCATCACAGTACCACTCTCCTCGGATTTGCGCTCATTTTTTATGAGAAGGTTGAATCATTTGTATGGATATTTGAAAATTGGTTAGAAGCTATGGGGAGACGTCAACCTGGAGTTATTCTCACTAATTAAGACTCTGCAATTTCGAATGTAGTCAAACGAGTTTTAGATCAAAGTAAGCATCATTATTGTAAGTGGTGTATACTATCAAAGATTAATGAAAAAATGTGTCATGTCTTGCGTAGGCATCTAAATTTTTCAGAAACCTTCAGGAGGCGTGTGGCTAGTGCAACAGTGGAAGAATTTGAATTGGGGTGGAAAGATATGATTGAGAATTATGGGCTGGAAAGTAATGAGTGGCGTACTAGACTCTATAGTTGTCACATGCAAGGGGTTGATACGTATTTGAGTGACGACTTCCACTCAAAGGAGTGAAGGGATGAATAAGAACTTCAAAGGTGACTGTAAAGGTGCAAGGTAAGAAGTGACTGTAAAGGTGCAAGATAAGAAGGTGCGAAAGGACAAGGAAAATGACTTAAGAGACATTAATACTACTCCAATATTAAGAACAACTTCTTTTATTGAGGCCCAGGTAGCAAAGATCTATACTTAAAAGATTATGAAGCTATTTGGGGAAGAGGTGGTGAATTGTATTAATTTCATGAGCGAGTCAATTGAGGACAGTGGATTGCTTGCCACTTTTAAGGTATCAATACTAAGAAGTGATTCCAAACCCTACCTGTGGAATTCAATTCCAATGACAAGAGCGTTTGTTGCAGTTGTCATTTATATGAGAGGATGGGTCTTCTTTGTAGGCATGTGTTGAAGGTTTTTGTAGTGAAGAATGTATTCGAAATACCCCCATAATATATAATGAGGCATTGGACAAAAGATATAACAAATGGGGTTTTTATCAATGAGAGTGGCAATCAAATTCAAGAAGCATCTCGACTACAACGCTCCATTCGATATAATTAGGTATATCAGGCAACTCGATACCTCGCCGAGCATGCTTCAGAGAGTGCAGAGCTCCATTAATTTATAATGGCCATAATACACGATAGAATTTGTCAGGTTGATAGCCAATTCAAGCATAAGGGAGGTCAGCAGAATGACGCCACAATCAATTGTAATGCTGAAGAGAATGGTAATGTTGAAGCAAATGCTAATATTGATGAGAATGCAGCTAGTTGTAGTGACACACCAAGTGCAAGTGACTATTGCCAAAATATTCTTGAGCCTTCATGTGCACGGACAAAGGGAAGACCTACCGATAAAAGAAAGAAAGCTTGATTAGAAGGGTGGAAGCCGAAGGAAAATACTAAGAAGCCGAAGGAAAATACCAAAAAGCCAAACGAAAATACTAGAAAGTGTGCAGTTTGAAAGGGCATTGGGCACGACAAAAGAAATTGTTTGTCATTCATTCGTGCAAAGCATACCATTAGTATCTCTTGCATTTTGATTATACAAGCTTCTTAATTCTGGTTGTAGTAGAGCTTACTTATAATTGTCGAACTTTTAAATGTAATATAAAATGCTAACAGTGCAAATTGTCTTCCATCTTCAGGGCTGCTGACAAAATGTGCCGTATGGAACGGTCTGTTAGGAATGCTGAAGAAAACCATTGGTCATAAGGAGCACCATGAATTGTAGTGATTGCTTGCTTTATTTTTGAAGCACCTGTAAATTGTTTGCTTGTTTGTAGTGATTGCTTGCGTACAAAACTGGGTTCTTTTCCTGTCTTGTATGGCTACCTTTTATTGATAAACCCTTTAATTTTTAAAGCACCTGTAAATTGTTTGCTTGTTGTAGTGATTGCTTGCTTGTTATATAGTGATTGATTGTAGGGATTGGTTTTGATGTTGTGAATATTGCTAAACAAGATGGTCATATCGGAGTGGGTAATTTTGAACTTGGTCTTGGATACATGCCATTGGATAGCATCTGGATACAACCCAGGTTTGGTGTTCCCACTGTTTGGACTAGTAATCACACTGTTTGGATATCCTGTCTTGTATGCTACCTTCTATGGTCCAGACTATCATACTTTGTCCATCTACACCCTTTAATTTTCCTGTCTTGTATAGCTACCTTTTATTGGATACAACCCAGGTTTAATGTTTGAATTTGTCAATGATTGCTTGTTATTGATTGCACAATTTATAGAACATGAATATGATTGTTGAAATACAATGTGGCTTTGTGAATTAGGTTGGGTGCAACAAAGTTATCTAAAATTGGTGGAAAGCAACAAGCTGATCTTCGTTGATGCATACAACAAGAGCAGATGGTTCTCAACCATCTCAGGGAACACTAGGGAGAAACTTGTTATTGCGAATTCAAGATTTCTATTTTAGCTTTTTCAATTTGCTATTGCAGACTCAAGATGTCTATTTTGGTTATTTGAATTTGCTGTTGCAGACTCAAGATGTCTATTGTGGCTTTTTAAATTTGCTGCTATGGACTCAAGATGTTTATTTTGCCTTTTTTTGTTGTATGCGCTTTAGAAAAGAACATTATAGAATATATGTTCATTGTGTGGGTACATGTTTCTAGATATGTCGGCATCATGGGCACCTAGAAAGGAAAGAAATGAAGATATCGCACTTGTCATATTCGGGATCAAATGTTTCCCTTCACTGTGACTTTAATTTCAGTATTGCAATGTATCTTGCCTATAAAATTGATGTTCTTTCGTATAACAATCAAATTTGTGCAATGTTCATATGTGCACCTCACGTTTACTTTGCAAGTGTTGAGTTGCAAGAGTGCTTTTTCTCCATAAAATTTTTGTCCATTCAAATGCCATTCACATTCATACAATGATAATTGAATTGTCGTCCAAATGCTCCCTATGCTTGGGGAGTGCATTGCATGGCTTCTGGCATATGTATTGAAGCATTTTAAAGGAAGAAAACTGATTATTATGAAACATCGGCGCCCATTCTAAGATTTCTTGTATTAAGTATCAATGCATTCAGTTAGGAAATAATGGATGTTGCAACATGTATTAAGTATCAATGCATTCAGTTAGGAAATAATGGATGTTGCAACATGCAATGAGAATTGATTATAAGAATTGTCATGTATGTCTCTTTTAGACAAAGACGTTTCTTAAGTTGGCATACCGCATTTGATCTCTATTGTTGGATGGATGGACCAAATTTTGGAAACGTGCCTGTTATTCTTCCACCCCTCAATTAAGAGAGAGAAAAGGCATATTTGATTGATAATAACTACAATTGTAATAATATTTTTTAACCTATTAACCATATTACAATATATCACCAAACAAGAAAGTGTTATATGAAAAACTGAATTACATTTGTAATGATACCATGAAACAAATACCCATTCCATTCAAAAGAAAAAGAATGGTGAGCATCAACAGTAAAAGAACAATTGCGCATACAATAATAAATTTTACAACGACTACTTTCTCAAGAACCATAGCAACAACTTTGGTCTTCTCTTCTTCATATAGAGCAGGATGTACTCCAATAGTGACACAAACATCTGGCCTAACAAACATCTGGCCTCTGTGACACGAACCTTCTAACTATGGGTTTTCTAGCTTGGCCTAGTATCTCGTGACACAAACATCTGGCCTCACAAACATCTGGCCTCTGTGACACGAACCTTCTGACCATGGGTTTTCTAGCTTAGCCTAGTATCTCGTCACACCACACTAGATAGCCGCATCCCACTTCATTCTAGTGGTTAACACAAACATATAAAAGGTTTTAAGTTTGTGCATACAATTGAACAATAATATGATTTTACATTATTTTCATGAATCAATGTCACATAACTTCCAGTTGGAGCATTTGTAGAAAGGCTTATTGTAGTTATCTCGTGTTTTTGCGATAAAGACGTGCATTTGACCACATTGTGGTCTGCGTTTACAAAATAATAGTGGGAATTGGTTGTCGAGATTTATTCTGCATAGAAGTGACATGAGAACTATAAAGAACTTCATCATTAACATTCTAAAAAAAACCAAAATACTATGTAGAACTTCATCACAACCATGTGAAACACAAACAATTAAATTCATTATGTAAAATTATGATGTTACACTTTACAATGTAAAATTATGATGTTACAATGTCAATTTATGATGTGTGGACACAGCAAAAAACGGGTGCATGTGTTCATAATAGATATAGATTATTCAAGTCTAATTCTCTATCTCAAGCTCTTATGCATTCGACTAGTAACAAGTATACATATGTTCTTCAGAACCCAGAAATACTGCTTTACTTGAAAGATCATAAATGAAAGTTATTTTTTTTGCGTTTTTAAATTGCCTGTGGTAGATATAGCTGCTATCCAAGCAGCAAACTCAAATCTCTACTTCAAAGGGCACCTTATATGGAAATTACCAAATTTTGGTGAGTGCAACTCGAGACACACATAAAAGAATTGTATGAATGACAGAAAACACCTTGGCATAGTACGTGCAGGTTGCATGTAAATTTTCCAAAAAATTGTAAGTTAAGTTGTTATTAACCAGCTGATGACAAAATGACTATTTCGTCACAAAGTAGAACAGAACAAAAAAATCATAATCAGTTTATAGGTCATGAAACTTAAAGATATCAAAAACCTTTAAGATATGGAAGTCAATTGTAAACTTCAAAGCCAAGTAATCTCCGCTAAGTATGATTGGGTGAGATAGGCTTATGATGAGTATGATTGCATAAATGTGCAGTACGTTACAAGAGAAACTGGGAAGAAAAAGAAACCTACCCACAGATACCCGTTGAGATTTTCATGAAAAATAGTACGATGAGAATGAGACAACAATACAAATTAGAGAAGTAGAACCTATATCTCTTAAAATTTTCTTTAAGTTAGGAAAAGAAACCTGATATAACCACGAGACTGCTTAACTCTTAGGAAGTGGGTGGGGAAGGAAGGTAAAACAAATGCCACTAAAGGAAGAGACGACCTTGAAACCAATACCTCCACATACCATGCCCAAATAAAATAGGAAACTTGTTTTATTATATTGAAAACGAATAAGCACAGAGACAATGAAAACCCCCAAAACTCAAAACAAAAGATTGATATCACCTGTAAAAATCAAAATAATGCACTAACACAGTATCCTAAAAAATAAAGATTAAAAGAAAGCACTAAAACAGATTCAAAGATATCCTAAAAACATAAAGAAATTGAAACAGTAATAGGAAAGATTCAAAGATAGAATATCTGAACCTCGGATGAGCCTCAAATCTACTGAAGATTGCCCCAATCGTCTTTGCAGTAGCAATGGAGCACAAATTTTTTTTGAAATTTCAGAAATTTTCCGTGTTTTAGGTTGTATTTTTAGAGAGAGAGAGAGAGGGGCATAGAGGGAGATTGAGAGAGAGGGGACCCAAAAAGAACTTGATGGAGGTTAATGCAGAGGAGTCACAAAGGTTTGTTAATCATAAACTTCATGCAAACTGCCTAAATCTTGGTGTGGTCTCAAGAAGGTACCAATAAATACAGGCTATGCTTGTCACTTAGCCATTGTCATTTCTTTCACATTGAGAAGAAGCATAGGGATGGTTTTGGTTTCCTTAGTGACTTCAGCACCTCAGATGGTTTTGGTTTCCTTAATCGTTTTCATCAAAATTGATGGTTTTGGTTTTCGTAGTCGATTTCATCAAAATTGAGTGCATAGTGCCTGCAAATTTACTTGGGAGACCTGGAAAGTTTGTCAAATAGAATTGGTGCTACTGTCTACAATTTTATCAGCTGTGCCAAGGCAGGTGGGAAATGTGTACTTCTATGTTTATTGATTTTGGTTAGGAATCCTATCACTTAACCTCTCAGTTCATTCTTGCGATTCATTGAAATTGTAATATATTAATGTGAACAGAATTTCTATGACCATAGTTTTGTTGCTCTGTATCCATTTACAGTAACACATTCAACGACTGAAAAACCAAAACCACCAAAATTTAAAATGGGACAAACAAAATCAAAATGCAAAGATTAAGCGATAGCATACCTAAACCTCGGATGAACCTCAATGCACCAAAGATTGTCCCAATGTCTTTGCAGCAGCAGCAATTGAGCATAGAAAATTTATGAAATTTTGAGAAATTTTTCATGTTTTAGGTTGTATTTCAAGAGAGTGAGATGGGCATAGAGGGCGATTGAGAGCGAGGGGCAGCGAGAGATGTATAGAGAGGGGCGGAGAGGGGTAGGTGGGAGAGAGATTGAGAGAGAGGGGTGGGTATCAAAGAGATTGAGAGAGAGGGGTGGGTTTCAAAGAGATTGAGAGAGAGGGGCAGCAGGTCAGCGAGGGTTTGTGAGAGAGCGTCATCGAGGGTTTGAGAGAGAGGGGCCAGTCAGAGAGAGATTGAAAGAGAAGAGACTCATATGACATCGTATTGGAGCAATGGAGCGATAGGGGAGAGAAAGAGAGAGAGAGAGAGAGAGAGCCATCAAGTTTGGCTAGAGAGACAGAGGGTGGGAGAGTGGCAGCAGGAGAGAGAGAGGGGCGGAAGATGAAGAAGAGCGATAGAGACAGTTGCCGTCATAAGCCGTCAGGCCCTTTATAAAGGTCAGAGGTGTTGTTGTAGCTTGAGGGAGCGTTGGGGAGCATGAGGTTTCCATCGAGAGAAAACGGCAGATCACCACCGTTGGTGTATCGAATCCTTTTCATGTATATATATATTGAGTCGAGGCTCCAAACAATCAAATTGGAGTCTACCTCAAAATTTCACTAGAAGATGTTTTGATGCCCAAATATCCTCAAATTGATCATCTCAACATCAAGATGCATGAACAAGAGAAAAAAATGGATCTCAAGTTTCAGAAATAGCATATCTTGTAATGCATTTTTGGACTGTCAATTTTCAAAATTTTCAATTTTTCATAGATACACTCGGTATACACTATTTTTGAAGGTTTAAATTTTATAATTATATATGAAAATCTATTTTAAGGCTACCACAAAGATTTTCAGTATTGAAACCACAATTATCGGTACTATTTGAAGGTGCGTTTTACTTTGATAGTTTAGAGCCTCGACTCTATACAAACCTTCCAAACACTTGGCACCTATAATGAATAGCAATGTAGGTGGAATCCCAACCGTCAGATTTTTATTATGTGGTTCAGAATGCATATTATTATATGAATTTTAATATTTTTTCTAAAAATCATATTATAACGAAATTTTAGATGAATGTACTAAGGGCGTATAATTTAAAATATATATATAAAAAATATTGCCCAAAATATAAAATGACCTAAATACCCATGAAAAATGATGGGGGTAATTTGGTCATTTTAAATTATTGAAAATGATTTTTTTATTTTTTTATATGGTGGGCAATAGTGTTAGGTATATACACCCAAAATTTCATCTTAATCAGATTCATAGAAAAAAATTAAAATTAAAATAGTGATATGTATTTTGAACCACTCAATGAAGATCTGACGGTTGAGATTCCTTCTATATTACTATTCATTATAATTGCCGGTGTTTGTTAGCCTTTTATATATATA
>NW_006499563.1:1691766-1738408 GCF_000471905.2 Amborella trichopoda | reverse complement strand
GGCAGTGATCTAATGCAACGGATGCATCATAGTGTAAGAGCAATGATCCAATGCAACCGTTGTATCATAGTATAATGCAAGACACTTCTAGAAAACTATATTTATGGTATTTGTATATCCTCAAAATTTTCACACACACTCTCTTCATCTCAATAATCAATTACCCAAAAAAAAAAAGTTCAATTTGAAGCCTAGATATGGTCAAAATGAGTCCCTTCCAAAAACGAATCTACACCACTCATTTTGTGAATTTCAAGATCTTAGCCTTTTATAAACTCAAAATCATTTTTTTATTTTTTAACATTGTTCATCTAATGATAATAAAGCCATCCAAAAAAATTGAAAATGAAAAAATCCTTCTAAGGCGTAGATCGAAGCATCTTACCTAAATGAACGGCCTATATTAATTGGGCTAAAAAAATACTTTCTAGGTTGTGTTTTCGAATTTTTCTTTTTTTGTGATTGTTAATTAGAATGAAAATATTGTATATTTCAAATTTTGGATCAAACAAATGGTCATAAGATGGTTTTTTATGTTGTTGCATCATATTATTATACAACGGTTGCATGATATCATTACTCATAGTATAATTCAACCACAAGTCCAGAAAACCATGTTTGTGGTATTTTTATAACCCAAAATTTTGCACACAAACTCTGTTCCTCTTAATAATCCAACCAAAAAACAAAGAAAACAAAAACTAATTTGCACGCTATATATGGTCAAAGTGAGTCCCCTCCAACAATGAATCTAGACTATCCATTTGATGAATTTCAAGATCTAGGATTTTATGAATTCAAATTTTTTTTTTTTTTTAATATTGTTAATCTAATGATAATATAACTCTCTAAAAAATTTTGGAAAGAAAAATGATCATTCTAAGACCTAGATCTAAGCATCTCACCAAAATGCACGACCTATATTCATTGGGCTAAAAAAATACTTTCTAGGTTGTATTTTTAAATTTTTATTTTTATGTGATTGTTCATTACAATAAAAATATATATATATTTGTTAAATTTTGGATCAAACAAAATGGCCTGCACATGGTTTTTTAATGTTGTTGCATCATATTACTGTATACAACCGTTGCATGAAATCACTGCCCGATATATATATATATATATATATAAATCGAGTGATTTCATGCAACGGTTGTATCATAGGATGATGCAACCACACTTTATAGAAAACCATATTTGTAGTATTTTTATGACCCAAAATTTTGCACACACTCTGTGCATCTTAATAATCAATCTAAAAAAAAAAAAGTTCAATTTAAACGCCTAGATATCGTTACAAATCTAGAATTTCAAGATCTCAGCCTTTACAAAAAATCATTTTTTCTTTTTAATATAATAATAATAAAGCCATTTAAAAAAATTGGAAAAGAAAATATCCTTCTAAGGCTTAGATCTAAGCATCTTATGTAAATCAACATCCTATGTTAGTTGGGTTTAAATAAATACTTTCTAGGTCTCGTTTTTTTTTTTTTTCTTTCTCTTTTGGTGATTGTTCATTAGAGTAAAAATAGTGTATATTTTAAAATTTGAATCAAATAAATAGTCCTAACATAGTTTTTTAATGTTGTTGCATTATATTACTATGCAACCGTTACATGAAATCATTCCCCATATCTATATATATATATAAGAAATGCTAGCTAATGAGCCTACAACTACATGCAAGCACTACAGACTAAATTCAATCTCGGCTGATCTGACAAACACAACCTCATTTCATATTTTAATTTCATTTTTTTCTACAAGGAAAAGGGATATTTTAAATTAGAAAGAGATGAGATATTATAAAAGAGAGAGATTATCTCATGTGGAACATTTTTGACGGGGATGCAGTTTGTGTCCATGTTGAAAAAATCGGGCAATCTAATCGGTAACTGCCCGGTTGGATCGGAACCGGGCACCACCGGTTTCATGCGGTTTTAGTGATCGGGCGGTATTTTAAAAAAAATGTCTATAATATATCAAAAATAAGGAATCTGGTTTGTAATACATTTTTTAATATTCTTTACATTATAATAAAGATTAAAAATTATTTTGGTCATTAATACTCACTTTGGTATTTTCCCATCTTTTTCGAAAAATTTTAAACCCCCTAGGCACAAATCGACTCTTTAAAATCTATTTTTTTTCATTAATTTTCAACTTCATTTGAATGTATTTTGTTTTAATCATTCTTTATATGCTTCTCATAGTTTAATAGATATTTTTTTGTATCTTTTTTATTTTTTTCAATAATTTGGACCGTCCAAAATTTGTCTGGTTAGAATGGTTGAATTAGCAAGTTTACTGATTAGGCCGGTTAAGCTACTTCCGTACTCATGTCCGATTAACCACCTCAGTTCGATTTTGCTAACAATGGTTCACGTGGAAGAGGAAGAAAGTTAGAGATAGGTGGGAGAGAAAGTGAGATAGGGGAGAGAGAGGGAAAAAAAAGGAAAGTGAGTTTTGAAGGAAGAATTAAAAAAGATATATTTTGTGAGATCTTTTAGAAGCAAATAGATAGATTTGAGAGGTGAGAGAGAGATTTTAGAGATGAGAGGAACGACGAACCTTTTAGCGAAAAGATATTTTCGCAACATTCATAGCTACCCATAGAAGAGAGTATAAAGAGAGATAATAGGTGGCACAATAATAAATGGGATTCCCTTCTCACTTGTGGATCCATGGCCATCCACCCTAGGCATTACAACCCTTGTCACATTACATACGGGATTTCTTTATTTATTCATTTTTTTAACGTTAAAAACGGGATTTCTATCTTATAATAAATCTCAATGTAACAATTTTCTTGTTAATTTTTTTATTAGCTTTCAAAAGCCTGCACTAATTATGAGTTACAATAAATAGTTGATATTTTAAGTTTATTTTTACAAATAATAAATTATTAAGTTTTTAATCGTATTATGTTAATTTTTCTCTAAAAGTTAATCTCTCAAAGTTAATCAAATTTTTTTTTGAGCGATTATGTAGTCACATTTTTTAAATTTCTGACATCCATGTTTTGATTCCAACTCAAGACGACTTTTATAAAAAACACGCAAGGAAGGTATTACTATTCCTTCGTTTTCGATTCAAATAGCAAACATATGCGGTTTGGTTCCTTGTTTTATTTTAGGAAAATCAACGTGATTTCCCCAATATAGAAAATGCTCTGAAGTATACACTGATTATCGACAATTGAAAAATACATTGTATGAACTTGTTTGGAAAATTTTAAGTAGAAAGCTTTCTATATGCCATTAGGACTAGGGAATTTATACATGTCAGTCTTTCCTAGCCATCAGATCTTAATGAATAGCTGGGATACTTTTATCAAAATAATCATAAGGGTTGCAATATTTAACATTCTATCTTTGACAACCTATTTTTTTCAAGTAGATTAGGAGTTAGCTTTTTGAAGGCATTAGTGGGGTGATGTTAACGATGGGAATGAAATAATCATAATAGTTGCCCTTTTTTTCAAGTAGATTAGGAATTAGCTTTTTTAAGATATTAGTAGGGTGGTGTTAGCAGTGGGAATGAAATGGAAATGAAATAATCATAAGAGTTACCGTTTTTTTTCAATTAGATTAGGTGTTAGCTTTTTTAAGGTATTAATGGGGTGGTATTAGCAGTGGGAATGAAATAATCATAAGAGTTGCAATATTTAACATTCTATCTTTCGCAACCCCTTTTTTTCCAAGTAGATTAGGAGTTAGCTTTTTTCGTAATCCGTTTTTTCAAGTAGATTAGGAATTAGCATTTTGAAGTTATTAGTGGGGTGGTGTTAACGGTGGGAATGGAGTGGTGACTAGAGTGTGGGGTGCTACCTATTACAAACTCAGAATACTGCATAGAACTCTCTCTTTATTTATTAATTATGGATAAATACCAACAGTTATTGATAATTACTAACTAATCTTATCATAATCCTAGACACCAAATAGATATATACCCATACAATCAAGAAATATGACCGACTTCACCACATCCCTAAAAACAAACTTGTTTTCTCAGCCTTTAGACTTTGATAGACACTTAGACTTCTTGAAGAATTTTGAGAAAAATTACTTCGCTCACTTGAACGACCCTTTGATATGTGAATTTTCAATTCTGAATCTCCCGTAGATGCCTTTTTCAGAGCTTATGGGCAAGCAAAGTACTAAACATAGTACTTCAGACATGTAGATCTTCTTTAGTGCAACTTAATGTTGTCACTAAATTATTATAAAAAATTCGATAAAGTACATGAGAACATTATTGCCTTGTCCGCATCTTTTCCAACACTTTCAAAGTTTACAAATAATATCGTTGAAAGTGTTCAAATGATCAAAAACTTTTGTCCCCTCTTTCATCCTTAAACTAAACAAATTTGTCTTTAATAGAATATGGTTTGTAAGATATTTGTTTTGGCAAACACTTTCCAATTTCTCCCACGAGCCATTTGTCGTCTTCTCTCCCACTATATGGAATAAAACCTTATTCGTTAGGCACAATCAAATTGTAGTCATAGCCTTAAGATCCATTTCCTCTGATCCTCATTACTCATGAATTTAACATTTTTTTCTTTCTGGGTAATGTTTTTTATAGTACCAAAAGACAATGAAAAAAAAAGAGGTTGAGGCCAAAGGCTCAGGATAGTGAATCCTCAAAAAAACAAAATTCAAAACCAGACCCAAATGATGTTCGAGTTGGTCAGGTCAAATTCCCTAGGAAAGAAATCCACCATGCCAAGTGCATTTCATTCCAGGAAAATCAACAAGATCTCAAATCAAGACCAGGAAAGGTTCCATGGTGGCAAGAGCCAAAAGAGCTCACCAAACTCCATCAGTCCTTCACCAAAATCATTTCAAGTTCTTTGGAAATTTAAAATCACATAAATTCATATCTCTATGAGGACACGAGTTAAAACTACTTACCAAAAAAAATTTCAATTAGATCCAAAACGTATATCCCATACGACATAAAAAGATCAAAAATCAAACTCAGAAAAAGTCCATCCCGTATGACATAAAAAGGTCAGGAATATCAATCAAAATCAATTTCGGAATACCTCTATCCGATGTGATGTAAAACAGTCAGGAAATCAATCTCTACCAAATGTCAAATTCGTGCGAATTAAAAGAGTCAAGACAAGAATATGTCAAACCCATGCGACATAAAAGAGGTGGGGTAGGTATATCCTATACGACGTAAAAAGATCAAAAATCAAACTCCAAAAAAGTCCATCCCGTGTGACATAAAAAGGTCAGGAATATCAATCAAAATCAATTTCAGAAGACGTCTATCCTGTGTGACGTAAAACAGTCGGGAAATCAATCTCTACCAAATGTCAAATTCGTGCGACTTAAAAGAGTCAAGACAAGAATATGTCAAACCCATGCGACATAAAAGAGGTGGGGTAGGTACAAAGATACGTCTATCGTTTCATGATGTAAAACTGCTTAGAGGGCTCCATGGTCACATGAACTTAAAAGGCTAACCGAATCAAATTTGATTTTCAAAATTATCCCCTTTTTTTAAGTTTTTCCCTATATATCCATGAGCATTCAAAAATTTTAATTTCTTTGGTTAAATAGTATGCCCGAAACCCTGTTTTTGTTTTTAAAATTTCTCCTTGTTTTCCAACTTTTCTAAAATTCTTTAAAAAACAAAAAAGTTTCAAAAAGGGGTCGCACATGATATTTCCGGTGCCACGAAATCCATATTGTTATGTTGCAAACCCTTAAGGAAAAAAAACCAGCCTACAAATTCATAAAACTCGAGCCTAAACTGGTGGACCTTTCATAAAACTCGAGCCTAAACTGGTGGACCTTATGAATTTAGAATTAAAGGTTAATAGAAGTTCAACTAGCTAAAACTTCATCACCAATCATTTCTTCTCAATCAAATTCCCATTCAAATGAAAACTAAGCCCAAAAAGCAAATGTCTAAAGGCAAATATAGCTACACTGACGTCCTAGGTAGAATTGAGGTGAACTCAGTCTCAAAGATAGTACAGTTTCTGCTAACTGTCACTTCGGATCCTAATTTTCAATGAGCTCTCATCGCCACTGCCTTAAGGATAGTATAGTGCTAGTTCGATGTCCTATGGATAACAAATATCCATTGGCGTACCGCCTTCCCAAAAAGTACTAGTCATTCAAACTGATGATTACTCATTTCTTTCCATCATGTCTCGAGTGTCTACTTATTTGCCAACCACCCAATATCTCAGGAAAATGCCAAAGAAAGACAACTGTAGACATCCCCTTCGAAACTCTGGCTAAGGGAATTCCTAGTGAGTCATAGGTAACCTAGACCCAGTTTAGATGTCCCCAGTTTAGATGTCCCCAAGCTATTTAAAACACATTCAAATTGAAAAATTTGTTGGAAAGTTAGTACCGCGAGGGGGGGGGGATTATTGGACAAAATAACCAAACTACCCTTATGTGTGACTCATACAGTATTGTGCATGGGCTATGAGCCACGCAAAGAGTCGTGCCACATGATTCACCACGTGTCGTGCAGCCTGATGAGCCTTGGTCGGCCCAAAACTCGTCCCAATCCCATTTAATTAGAATTTTAAGTCAAATGTTTAATTGGAATAATCCAAAAACATATGAAAATCATCTTATTCCCAAAAAAAATAGGACTCAAAGATTAGTTTAATTAATTTCAAGCCTAACAGTCTTAACCTATAAATACTCCCTCAAAATCTTTGGAAAAAACATATTAAACATAACCCAAATATTAGTTAGAAAAATCACTAGAAATATTAGCAAATTCCCAAAAAATTCTATAAATTAGAAAAAAGCGTACATGAATCCTAGAAATTCAAGCAAAATTAGGAAAAATCACAATAAATCCCAAAATTTTGTATTAAACCTTAGGGTATCCCAAATCCCTTAGAAAAACATAGGAAACCATCTCCTATCCTTCAAAATAATTAGGAAAATTCATACGTAAGATCCCTAACCCCTTTTTGAACCCTAGAATCATCGAATCTAGGTAAAATAACACAAGATCCAGCAAATCCAATAAGCGAAAGCATTCAATGATGAGATAGTGGCACAATAAGAGTGGCCTAATCCGAGCTCGAAACTCCAAATTTCATGTTCCTAAGGTAAGAAATATCCCTTATTCTCTTTTAATTTATTATTTTCTTTAGTTTGAGTTTATTTTTTGTAATTTCAATTTATTTTTTTCATAGAGAATTTAGTCAGATTTTAGAAGCTTTTTAAACTCTTATAAACGGATTTCGTGCTAGTACTACTAGTAGGATTAGAGGAGAACTAGATCTACAAAAATATGCGATACTCCTAAACCTATAATTTGAGCGATCCCACTCTCTACTTATATCTAACTACTTAACTTATTTCGCAAGAGATTTGAGCCGAGATTGATCCAAATTTGAGCGCAAACAATATTCTTAGGGCCTGTTTGGGTACATGGATTTCAAGGCATGGAATCCTAATATCTTGGATATTGCCAAAATCTACTGTTTGTGTTGCTTAATGACTAGGATACTCAAAATCAGGAAAATCAAAATCATCGAAATGAGACCTACTTTCACATGATTTCATTTCCACACCAAAACTTATTTTTTTGCATTTTCAAGGCCCATGGATTTCACTCATTGGCTCTCTCGACCCAAAACATAGGGAACATTTGATAGGTATGACAATTTTGGAGACAGAAAGTACTTAAATTTTTTTAAACGGAGAAACTATCTAAAAATTTTTAGAGAGAGAAACTATCTCAAATTTTAACTTTTAGAGAGAGAAAGTTTGTTAAACTTTTAGAGAGAGAAAGTATGTTACAATTTTAGAAAGAGAAAGTATCAAATTTTTTCAGAGAGATGAACTATCTCAAAATTTTAGAGAGAGAAACTGTCTCAATTTTTAATTTTTAGAGAGAGAAAGTATATTAAAATTTTAGAGAGAAAAAGTATGTTAAAATTTTAGAGAGAGAAAGTACCAAATTATTTTACAGAGATGAACTATCTCAAAATTTTAGAGAGAGAAACTATCTCAAATTTTAACTTTTAGAGAGAGAAACTATGTTAAACTTTTAGAGAGAGAAAGTGCCAAATGTTTTTAGAGAGATGAACTATCTCAAAATTTTAGACAGAAAATATCTTATTGTTTAAGTTTTGGAGAGAAACTATCATATTTTAGAGAGAGAAAGTACATGCAAATTTTTAGAGAGAGAAACTATCTCAATTTTTTTAAAGAGAGAAACTATCTCAATTTTTTTAAAGAGAAACTACTTCAAAACTTTTAGAGAGAGAAACACTGATAGAGAAACTATATCAAACCTTAAGTTTTAGAGAGAGAAGTATTCTAAAAATTATAGAGAGAGAAAATATTCTTAAACTTTTAGAGAGAAATTATTATAAATTCTACAAAGAGAAACTGTCAAAAATTTTTAGAGAGAAATATCTCATTTTTAAGAAAGAGAAATTATCTCGAATTTTGAGTTTTAGAGAGAAAATATCTCAAATTTTAAACTTTAGAGAGAGAAAGTATATCAAATTTTAAAAAGACACTATATCAAATTTTAAAGAGAAACTATTTCAAAATGTAAAGAGAGAAACTATCTCAAACTTGAAGTTTTAGAAAGAGAAAGCATCTTAAAATTTAAGAAAGTCGTACAGTATCGTGCGTTGGCTATGAGCCAAACAGATAGTCGGGTCACATGATTCACCACGTGTCGCGCAGCCTGATGGGCCTTGGTTGGTCCATAACGCGTCCAAGACCCATTTAATTAGAATTTTAAGTCAAATGTTTAATTGGAATAATCCAAAAACATATGAAAGTCATCTTATTCCCAATAAAAATAGGACTCAAAGATTAGTTTAATTAATTTCAAGCCTAACAGTCTTAACCTATAAATACTCCTTCAAATTCTTTGGAAAAAACATATTAAACATAACCCAAATATTAGTTAGAAAAATCACTAGAACTATTAGAAAATTCCCAGAAAATTCTATAAATTAGAAAAAAGCGTATATGAATCCTAGAAATTCAAGCAAAATTAGGAAAAATCACAATAAATCCCAAAATTTTGTATTAAACCTTAGGGTATCCCAAATCCAGTATAAAAACAGAGGAAACCATCTCCTATCCTTCAAAATAATTAGGAAAATTCATACGTAAGATCCCTAACCCCTTTCTGAACCCTAGAATCACAGGATCTAGGTAAAATAACACAAGATCCAGCAAATCCAATAAGCGAAAGCATTCAATGATGAGATAGTGGCACAACAAGAGTGGCCTAATCCGAGCTCGAAACACCAGATTTCATGTTCCTAAGGTAAGAAATATCCCTTCTTCTCTTTTAATTTATTATTTTCTTTAGTTTGAGTTTATTTTCTGTAATTTCAATTTTTTTCATAGAGAATTTAGTCAGATTTTAGAAGCTTTTTAAACTCTTATAAACGGATTTCGTGCTAGTACTACTAGTAGGATTAGAGGAGAACTAGATCTACAAAAATATGCGATACTCCTAAACCTATAATTTGAGCGATCCCACTCTCTACTTATATCTAACTACTTAACTTATTTCGCAAGAGATTTGAGCCGAGATTGATCCAAATTTGAGCGCAAACAATATTCTTAGGGCCTGTTTGGGTACATGGATTTCAAGGCATGGAATCCTAATATCTTGGATATTGCCAAATTCTACTGTTTGTGTTGCTTAATGACTAGGATACTCAAAATCAGGAAAATCAAAATCATCGAAATGAGACCTACTTTCACATGATTTCATTTCCACACCAAAACCTATTTTTTTGCATTTTCAAGGCCCATGGATTTCACTCATTGGCTCTCTCGACCCAAAACATAAGGAACATTTGATAGGTATGACAATTTTGGAGACAGAAAGTACTTAAATTTTTTTAAACGGAGAAACTATCTAAAAATTTTTAGAGAGAGAAACTATCTCAAATTTTAACTTTTAGAGAGAGAAAGTTTGTTAAAATTTTAGAGAGAGAAAGTATGTTATATTTTAGAGAGAGAAAGTATCAAATTTTTTTAGAGAGATGAACTATCTCAAAATTTTAGAGAGAGAAACTATCTCAATTTTTAATTTTTAGAGAAAGAAAGTATATTAAAATTTTAGAGAGAAAAAGTATGTTAAAATTTTAAAGAGATAGTACCAAATTATCTTACAGAGATGAACTATCTCAAAATTTTAGAGAGAGAAACTATCTCAAATTTTAACTTTTAGAGAGAGAAAGTATGTTAAAATTTTAGAGAGAGAAAGTGCCAAATATTTTTAGAGAGATGAACTATATCAAAATTTTAGACAGAAATTATCTCATTGTTTAAGTTTTGGAGAGAAACTATCGTATTTTAGAGAGAGAAAGTACATGCAAATTTTTAGAGAGAGAAACTATCTCAATTTTTTAAAGAGAAAAACTATCTCAATTTTTTAAAGAGAAACTACTTCAAAACTTTTAGAGAGAGAAACACTGATAGAGAAACTATATCAAACCTTAAGTTTTAGAGAGAGAAAGTATTCTAAAAATTATAGAGAGAGAAAATATTCTTAAACTTTTAGAGAGAAATTATTATAAATTCTACAAAGAGAAACTGTCAAAAATTTTTAGAGAGAAATATCTCATTTTTAAGAGAAAGAAACTATCTCGAATTTTGAGTTTTAGAGAGAAAATATCTCAAATTTTAAACTTTAGTGAGAGAAAGTATATCAAAGTTTAAAAAGACACTATATCAAATTTTAATGAGAAACTATTTCAAAATGAAAAGAGTGAAACTATCTCAAACATGAAGTTTTAGAGAGAGAAAGCATCTTAAAATTTAAGAAATTCGTACAGTATCGTGCGTTGGCTATGAGCCACACAGACAGTCGGGTCACATGATTCACCACGTGTCGTGCAACTTGATGGGCCTTGGTTGGTCCATAACGCGTCCAAGACCCATTTAATTAGAATTTTAAGTCAAATGTTTAATTGGAATAATCCAAAAACATATGAAAGTCATCTTATTCCCAATAAAAATAGGACCAAAGATTAGTTTAATTAATTTCAAGCCTAACAGTCTTAACCTATAAATACTCCCTCAAATTCTTTGGAAAAAACATATTAAACATAACCCAAATATTAGTTAGAAAAATCACTAGAACTATTAGAAAATTCCCAGAAAATTCTATAAATTAGAAAAAAGTTTATATGAATCCTAGAAATTCAAGCAAAATTAGGAAAAATCACAATAAATTCCAAAATTTTGTATTAAACCTTAGGGTATCCCAAATCCCTTATAAAAACTTAGGAAACCATCTCCTATCCTTCAAAATAATTAGGAAAATTCATACGTAAGATCCCTAACCCCTTTCTGAACCCTAGAATCACCGGATCTAGGTAAAATAACACAAGTTCCAGCAAATCCAATAAGCGAAAGCATTCAATGATGAGATAGTGGCACAACAAGAGTGGCCTAATCCGAGCTCGAAACACCAGATTTCATGTTCCTAAGGTAAGAAATATCCCTTATTCTCTTTTAATTTATTATTTTCTTTAGTTTGAGTTTATTTTCTGTAATTTCAATTTATTTTTTTCATAGAGAATTTAGTCAGATTTTAGAAGCTTTTTAAACTCTTATAAACGGATTTCGTGCTAGTACTACTACTAGGATTAGAGGAGAACTAGATCTACAAAAATATGCGATACTCCTAAACCTATAATTTGAGCGATCCCACTCTCTACTTATATCTAACTACTTAACTTGTTTCGCAAGAGATTTGAGCCGAGATTGATCCAAATTTGAGCGCAAACAATATTCTTAGGGCCAGTTTGGGTACATGGATTTCAAGCCATGGAATCCTAATATCTTGGATATTGCCAAAATCTACTGTTTGTGTTGCTTAATGACTAGGACACTTAAAATCAGGAAAATCAAAAGCATCGAAATGAGACCTACTTTCACATGATTTCATTTCCACACCAAAACCTTTTTTTTTTGCATTTTCAAGGCCCATGGATTTCACTCATTGGCTCTCTCGACCCAAAACATAGGGAACATTTGATAGGTATGACAATTCTCGAGAGAGAAAGTACTTAAATTTTTTAAAACGGAGAAACTATCTAAAAATTTTTAGAGAGAGAAACTATCTCAAATTTTAACTTTTAGAGAGAGAAAGTTTGTTAAAATTTTTGAGAGAGAAAGTATGTTACAATTTTAGAAAGAGAAAGTATCAAATTTTTTTAGAGAGATGAACTATCTCAAAATTTTAGAGAGAGAAACTGTCTCAATTTTTAATTTTTAGAGAGAGAAAGTATTTTAAAATTTTAGAGAGAAAAAGTATGTTAAAATTTTAAAGAGATAGTACCAAATTATCTTACAGAGATGAACTATCTCAAAAGTTTAGAGAGAGAAACTATCTCAAATTTTAACTTTTAGAGAGAGAAAGTATGTTAAAATTTTAGAGAGAGAAAGTGCCAAATATTTTTATAGAGATGAACTATATCAAAATTTTAGACAGAAATTATCTCATTGTTTAAGTTTTGGAGAGAAACTATCGTATTTTAGAGAGAGAAAGTACATGCAAATTTTTAGAGAGAGAAACTATCTCAATTTTTTAAAGAGAGAAACTATCTCAATTTTTTTAAAGAGAAACTACTTCAAAACTTTTAGAGAGAGAAACACTGATAGAGAAACTATATCAAACCTTAAGTTTTAGAGAGAGAAAGTATTCTAAAAATTATAGAGAGAGAAAATATTCTTAAACTTTTAGAGAGAAATTATTATAAATTCTACAAAGAGAAACTGTCAAAACTTTTTAGAGAGAAATATCTCATTTTTAAGAAAGAGAAACTATCTCGAATTTTGAGTTTTAGAGAGAACATATCTCAAATTTTAAACTTTAGAGAGAGAAAGTATCTCAAATTTTAAAAAGACACTATATCAAATTTTAAAGAGAAACTATTTCAAAATGTAAAGAGAGAAACTATCTCAAACTTGAAGTTTTAGAGAGAGAAAGCATCTTAAAATTTAAGAAATTCGTACAGTATCGTGCGTTGGCTATGAGCCACACAGAAAGTCGGGTCACATGATTCACCACGTGTCGTGCAGCTTGATGGGCCTTGGTTGGTCCATAACGCGTCCAAGACCCATTTAATTAGAATTTTAAGTCAAATGTTTAATTGGAATAATCCAAAAACATATGAAAGTCATCTTATTTCCAATAAAAATAGGACTCAAAGATTAGTTTAATTAATTTCAAACCTAACAGTCTTAACCTATAAATACTCCCTCAAATTCTTTGGAAAAAACATATTAAACATAACCCAAATATTAGTTAGAAAAATCACTATAACTATTAGAAAATTCCCAGAAAATTCTATAAATTAGAAAAAAGCGTATATGAATCCTAGAAATTCAAGCAAAATTAGGAAAAATCACAATAAATCCCAAATTTTTGTATTAAACCTTAGAGTATCCCAAATCCCTTATAAAAACATAGGAAACCATCTCCTATCCTTCAAAATAATTAGGAAAATTCATACGTAAGATCCCTAACCCCTTTCTGAACCCTAGAATCACCGGATCTAGGTAAAATAACACAAGTTCCAGCAAATCCAATAAGCGAAAGCATTCAATGATGAGATAGTGGCACAACAAGAGTGGCCTAATCCGAGCTCGAAACACGAGATTTCATGTTCCTAAGGTAAAAAATATCCCTTATTCTCTTTTAATTTATTATTTTCTTTAGTTTGAGTTTATTTTCTGTAATTTCAATTTATTTTTTTCATAGAGAATTTAGTCAGATTTTAGAAGCTTTTTAAACTCTTATAAACGGATTTCGTGCTAGTACTACTAGTAAGATTAGAGGAGAACTAGATCTACAAAAATATGCGATACTCCTAAACCTATAATTTGAGCGATCCCACTCTCTACTTATATCTAACTACTTAACTTTTTTCGCAGGAGATTTGAGCCGAGATTGATCCAAATTTGACCGCAACCAATATTCTTAGGGCCTGTTTGGGTACATGGATTTCAAGGCATGGAATCCTAATATCTTGGATATTGCCAAAATCTACTGTTTGTGTTGCTTAATGACTAGGATACTCAAAATCAGGAAAATCAAAAGCATCGAAATGAGACCTACTTTCACATGATTTCATTTCCACACCAAAACCTATTTTTTTGCATTTTCAAGGCCCATGGATTTCACTCATTGGCTCTCTCGACCCAAAACATAGAGGACATTTGATAGGTATGACAATTTTAGAGAGAGAAAGTACTTAAATTTTTTTAAACGGAGAAACTATCTAAAAATTTTTAAAGAGAAAAACTATCTAAAATTTTAACTTTTAGAGAGAGAAAGTTTGTTAAAATTTTAGAGAGAGAAAGTATGTTACAATTTTAGAAAGAGAAAGTAGCAAATTTTTTTAGAGAGATGAACTATCTCAAAATTTTAGAGAGAGAAACTATCTCAATTTTTAATTTTTAGAGAGAGAAAGTATTTTAAAATTTTAGAGAGAAAAAGTATGTTAAAATTTTAGAGAGAGAAAGTACCAAATTATTTTACAGAGATGAACTATCCCAAAATTTTAGAGAGAGAAACTATCTCAAATTTTAACTTTTAGAGAGAGAAAGTATGTTAAAATTTTAGAGAGAGAAAGTGCCAAATGTTTTTTAGAGAGACGAACTATCTCAAAATTTTAGATAGAAAATATCTTATTGTTTAAGTTTTGGAGAGAAACTATCATATTTTAGAGAGAGAAAGAACATGCAAATTTTTAGAGAGAGAAACGATCTCAATTTTTTAAAGAGAGAAACTATCTCAATTTTTTAAAGAGAAACTACTTCAAAAATTTTAGAGAGAGAAACACTGATAGAGAAACTATATCAAACCTTAAGTTTTAGAGAGAGAAAGTATTCTAAAAATTATAGAGAGAGAAAATATTCTTCAACTTTTAGAGAGAAATTATTATAAATTCTACAAAAGGAAACTGTCAAAAATTTTTAGAGAGAAATATCTCATTTTAAGAAAGAGAAACTATCTCGAATTTTGAGTTTTAGAGAGAAAATATCTCAAATTTTAAACTTTAGAGAGAGAAAGTATATCAAATTTTAAAAAGACACTATATCAAATTTTAAAGAGAAACTATTTCAAAATGTAAAGAGAGAAACGATCTCAAACTTGAAGTTTTAGAGAGAGAAAGCATCTTAAAATTTAAGAGAGTCGTACAGTATCGTGCGTTGGCTATGAGCCACACAGATATTCGGGTCACATGATTCACCACGTGTCGTGCAGCTTGATGGGCCTTGGTTGATCGATAACGCGTCCAAGACCCATTTAATTAGAATTTTAAGTCAAATGTTTAATTGGAATAATCCAAAAACATATGAAAGTCATCTTATTCCCAATAAAAATAGGACTCAAAGATTAGTTTAATTAATTTCAAGCCTAACAGTCTTAACCTATAAATACTCCCTCAAATTCTTTGGAAAAAACATATTAAACATAACCCAAATATTAGTTAGAAAAATCACTAGAACTATTAGAAAATTCCCAGAAAATTCTAGAAATTAGAAAATTCTCAGAAAATTCTATAAATTAGAAAAAAGCGTATATGAATCCTTGAAATTCATGCAAAATTAGGAAAAATCACAATAAATCCCAAAATTTTGTATTAAACCTTAGGGTATCCCAAATCCCTTATAAAAACATAGGAAACCATCTCCTATCCTTCAAAATAATTAGGAAAATTCATACGTAAGATCCCTAACCCCTTTCTGAACCCTAGAATCACCGGATCTAGGTAAAATAACAAAAGTTCCAGCAAATCCAATAAGCGAAAGCATCCAATGATGAGATAGTGGCACAACAAGAGTGGCCTAATCCGAGCTCGAAACACCAGATTTCATGTTCCTAAGGTAAGAAATATCCCTTATTCTCTTTTAATTTATTATTTTCTTTAGTTTGAGTTTATTTTCTGTAATTTCAATTTATTTTTTTCATAGAGAATTTAGTCAGATTTTAGAAGCTTTTTAAACTCTTATAAACGGATTTCGTGCTAGTACTACTAGTAGGATTAGAAGAGAACTAGATCTACAAAAATTTGCGATACTCCTAAACCTATAATTTGAGCGATCCCACTCTCTACTTATATCTAACTACTTAACTTATTTCGCAAGAGATTTGAGCCGAGATTGATCCAAATTTGAGCGCAAACAATATTCTTAGGGCCTGTTTGGGTACATGGATTTCAAGGCATGGAATCCTAATATCTTGGATATTGCCAAAATCTACTGTTTGTGTTGCTTAATGACTAGGATACTCAAAATCAGGAAAATCAAAAGCATCGAAATGAGACCTACTTTCACATGATTTCATTTCCACACCAAAACCTATTTTTTTGCATTTTCAAGGCGCATGGATTTCACTCATTGGCTCTCTCGACCCAAAACATAGGGAACATTTGAAAGGTATGACAATTTTAGAGAGAGAAAGTACTTAAATTTTTTTAAACGGAGAAACTATCTAAAAATTTTTAGAGAGAGAAACTATCTCAAATTTTAACTTTTAGAGAGAGAAAGTTTGTTAAAATTTTAGAGAGAGAAAGTATGTTACAGTTTTAGAGAGAGAAAGTATCAAATTTTTTTTAGAGAGATGAACTATCTCAAAATTTTAAAGAGAGAAACTATCTCAATTTTTAATTTTTAGAGAGAGAAAGTATATTAAAATTTTAGAGAGAAAAAGTATGTTAAAATTTTAGATAGAGAAAGTACCAAATTATTTTACAGAGATGAACTATCTCAAAATTTTAGAGAGAGAAATTATCTCAAATTTTAACATTTAGATAGAGAAAGTATGTTAAAAATTTAGAGAGAGAAAGTGTCAAATGTTTTTAGAGAGACGAACTATCTCAAAATTTTAGATAGAAAATATCTTATTGTTTACGTTTTGGAGAGAAACTATCATATTTTAGAGAGAGAAAGTACATGCAAATTTTTAGAGAGAGAAACTATCTCAATTTTTTAAAGAGAGAAACTATCTCAATTTTTTTAAAGAGAAACTACTTCAAAACTTTTAGAGAGAGAAACACTGGTAGAGAAACTATATCAAACCTTAAGTTTTAGAGAGAGAAAGTATTCTAAAAATTATAGAGAGAGAAAATATTCTTAAACTTTTAGAGAGAAATTATTATAAATTCTACAAAGAGAAACTGTCAAAAATTTTTAGAGAGAAATAACTCATTTTTAAGAGAGAGAAACAATCTCGAATTTTGAGTTTTAGAGAGAAAATATCTCAAATTTTAGACTTTAGAGAGAGAAAGTATATCAAATTTTAAAAAGACACTATATCAAATTTTAAAGAGAAACTAATTCAAAATGTAAAGAGAGAAATTATCTCAAACTTGAAGTTTTAGAGAGAGAAAGCATCTTAAAATTTAAGAGAGTCGTACAGTATCGTGCGTTGGCTATGAGCCACACAGATGGTCGGGTCACATGATTCACCACGTGTCGTGCCGCCTGATGGGCCTTGGTTGGTCCATAACGCGTCCAAGACCCATTTAATTAGAATTTTAAGTCAAATGTTTAATTGGAATAATCCAAAAACATATGAAAATCATCTTATTCCAAATAAAAACAGGACTCAAAGATTAGTTTAATTAATTTCAAGCCTAATAGTCTTGACCTATAAATACTCCCTCAAATTCTTTGGAAAAAACATATTAAACATAACCCAAATATTAGTTAGAAAAATCACTAGAACTATTAGAAAACTCCCAGAAAATTCTATAAATTAGAAAAAAGCGTATATGAATCCTAGAAATTCAAGCAAAATTAGGAAAAATCACAATAAATCCCAAAATTTTGTATTAAACCTTAGGGTATCTCAAATCCTTTATAAAAACATAGGAAACCATCTCCTATCCTTCAAAATAATTAGGAAAATTCATGCGTAAGATCCCTAACCCCTTTCTGAACCCTAGAATCACCGGATCTAGGTAAAATAACACAAAATCCAGCAAATCCAATAAGCGAAAGCATTCAATGATGAGATAGTGGCACAACAAGAGTGGCCTAATCCGAGCTCGAAACACTAGATTTCATGTTCCTAAGGTAAGAAATATCCCTTATTCTCTTTTAATTTATTATTTTCTTTAGTTTGAGTTTATTTTCTGTAATTTCAATTTATTTTTTTCATAGAGAATTTAGTCAGATTTTAGAAGCTTTTTAAACTCTTATAAACGGATTTCGTGCTAGTACTACTAGTAGGATTAGAGGAGAACTAGATCTACAAAAATATGCGATACTCCTAAACCTATAATTTGAGCGATCCCACTCTCTACTTATATCTAACTACTTAACTTATTTCGCAAGAGATTTGAGCCGAGATTGATCCAAATTTGAGCACAAACAATATTCTTAGGGCCTGTTTGGGTACATGGATTTCAAGGCATGGAATCCTAATATCTTGGATATTGCCAAAATCTACTGTTTGTGTTGCTTAATGACTAGGATACTCAAAATCAGGAAAATCAAATTCATCGAAATGAGACCTACTTTCACATGATTTCATTTCCACACCAAAACCTATTTTTTTGCATTTTCAAGGCCCATGGATTTCACTCATTGGCACTCTCGACCCAAAACATAGGGAACATTTGATAGGTATGACAATTTTAGGGAGAGAAAGTACTTAAATTTTTTTAAACGGAGAAACTATCTAAAAATTTTTAGAGAGAGAAACTATCTCAAATTTTAACTTTTAGAGAGAGAAAGTTTGTTAAAATTTTAGAGAGAGAAAGTATGTTACAATTTTAGAGAGAGAAATTATCAAATTTTTTTAGAGAGATGAACTATCTCAAAATTTTAGAGAGAGAAACTATCTCAATTTTTAATTTTTAGAGAGAGAAAGTATATTAAAATTTTAGAAAGAAAAAGTATGTTAAAATTTTAGAGAGAGAAAGTACCAAATTATTTTACAGAGATGATCTATCTCAAAATTTTAGAGAGAGAAACTATCTCAAATTTTAAAATTTTAGAGAGAGAAAGTGCCAAATGTTTTTAGAGAGATGAACTATCTCAAAATTTTAGACAGAAAATATCTCATTGTTTAAGTTTTGGAGAGAAACTATCATATTTTAGAGAGAGAAAGTACATGCAAATTTTTAGAGAGAAACTATCTCAATTTTTTAAAGAGAACCTACTTCAAAACTTTTAGAGAGAGACACACTGATAGAGAAACTATATCAAATCTTAAGTTTTAGAGAGAGAAAGTTTTCTAGAAATTATAGAGAGAGAAAATATTCTTAAACTTTTAGAGAGAAATTATTATAAATTATAGAAAGAGAAATTGTCAAAAAAATTTAGAGAGAAATATCTCATTTTTAAGAGAGATAAACTATCTCGAATTTTGAGTTTTAGAGGGAAAATATCTCAAATTAAGTTTTAGAGAGAGAAAATATCTCAAATTAAGTTTTAGAGAGAGAAAATATCTCAAATTTTAAATTTTAGAGAGAGAAAGTATATCAAATTTTCGAGAGACACTATATCAAATTTTAAAGAGAATATATTTCAAAATGTAAAGAGAGAAACTATCTCAAGCTTGAAGTTTTAAAGAAAGAAAGCCTCTTAAAATTTAAGAGAGTAACTATATCAAATTTTAAAGAGAGAAAGTAAATAAAAAATTTTAGAAAAATAAATTATTGCAAAATTTTTAGAAAAAAATTATATCAAATTCTAGCTCTTAGAAAGAGAAAGTATCTTAAACTCTGAGTGAACAACTATATCATATTTTAGAAAGTGAAACTACATAAAACTTTTTAGAAAGAGAAACTATCTCAAAATTATTGAAGAGGGGAACTATCTCAAGTTTTAAGTTTTAAAGAGAGAGTATTTTAAAATTTTAGAAAGAGAAACTATATTAAATTTTAGAGAGAGTAAAGTACCTAAAATTTTTAGAGAGGGCAATTATCTAAAAATTTGTAGACAAACAATTTCAAATTTTAAATTTTGGATAGAAAGTATATTAAATTTTAGAGAGAGAAATCATGTAAAATTTTAGAGAGAGAAAGAGAGAAATCATATAAAATTTAGAGAGAGAAACTATCTCAAAATTTTTATAGATACACTTGTTTACAGTGCAAATCAGAGAGATCTTGAGAGGAAGATCCCTCTAATCAAAACACCAAGAACTGATTTTTTTAAAAAGAGTCATAAAGAGTGGGGAAAATCAAATTCTGATTTGAGGTAAGATCTGCTCATTCTGAGCAGATCTGCTCGCAAATTAGTGACAAAGCTAGCATCGATCTGAAATACGAAATAGGAAATAAAATACAATTAAACAGATTTAATCTAATAAAAATAAAAAATACAAAAACGAAATGCCGAAAGGTGAAAGGAATACTAGACAGGGCTAGTTGGTCCGGGACTCCCGTGGCTTCGAGGCCTCGCCCATATCAGGAAGGGCTGAGTTTATGCCATACGTCCTCTTTGTCTCTCTCTTCAAGTCTTGACCAAGTCTAGGCTTGGTTGAATGGCTTTCTTAATCTAAAGGTTGCTTAAAACTAGGGATTTCCTAGATCGAGATTTTTCTTACTTTGGGCTCTTTCTCTCTAACTTCTAGCCTCTCACGTCTCAGCTCTCTCTCTCTCTTGGCCTATACATCCCACCTTCCCTTAGGCACGCTAGTTTTTTCTCTTAAAGACCTAATCGGGGTGTAGAATAGAAACTATAGGATTTTGCAAGGTATAGAATGGATAGCTACTAAAACTATGGGTGTGGAATGGATAACTACTAAAAACTATGGGATTTGCTAGGTGTAAAATGGATAACTACTAAAAGCTAGATATTTGCTAGATGTAAATTGAGTAACTTCTAAACACTACAAGATTTGTTAGGATGGGGACCATGGATTACGGTGGTCTATGGTTAGGGGTCTACTGAAATAGTGTAGTTCAATGGGTTTTCTAAAGTTCGAAAAATCATGGAATTTGCCGGTTTTTAAAAAATGGGGTGTTTACAGATGCCCCTTTTTGACACTCCCTGTTCTTCAAGGGACAGGCAAGTGGCAAAGAAGTAGACACTCTTTAGTACTCCATGTCCTTCGTAGGACATGTGAGTGGCAAAGATAATGCAAACATTTTAAATTTCATCTTGACGTTTCGTGGTCAGAGGGCACACCAACTATCCCTCCAAGACATTACTCTCCCCGCTCACCCACCTAGGGTATTTTTATTTCTAGGGTTTTCAACGTGAGATGTCGGTGAGTTACGCAAGCTTGAAACTCGAGTTGGATTTTCTGGTCATGCCACTTAACTTCAGGGGCTTTCACAATTTCAAATTCTTAAACTTGTTATTTTCTTTGATTCCCTTAGGGTTTCCTAAGCTCAATTTGAAGAGAGAGATGAGGCGGGAATGCGGTAATCATTATATACGGGTGTCCAAGTTCCTTCGTTTTTAAAAGTCTTTTCAGAAATTTTGAAGACAACAGAGGAATTTTGAAATATAACCCAGAACTTGGACAAGTTACGATTTTAACAAAGAAATCAAATTTTTTGAAGACACAAGACAGATAATGAAAATTTAGAAAATGAGAAATATATTTTAAAAACCAAATGTTTAGTTAGCAATTTTAACTCATGCAACCATAGAGCCCTCTAAGCAATTTAACATCATGCAGCGATGGACAGGGTAGTTGGCAATTATACTCATACAACCATGGAGTGTTCTTATTTTTTTTTAAAGAATAGTTTTGAAATGAAATTTTTAAGATTTTTTTTTTCTTTTTTTCAAACGTGGGTCTTACAGTTTAACCACGTGTGACCCCTTTGGTGGACCCTATATGAGCGTGCCGGGTCCTTGCTTGAATCTTCAAGACGAGGAATCATTAAGTATTTCTTTATCTTCCAATCTCAACTCTTGTATTTCAATTCAAATGAGAGTTCTCTAGAGTTTTTGAGCAAAATATGGTTTTGAAAATATAGGATACTGCCCCTGGGTATTCAAAATCTCTTTGGATTTTCGATTTCGTTCCTACACCATTCACCTTTCGAAGTCTAGATGATCGATGTCCTTAACAAAGTTCCATCAAGCTAATGCCTATTGATTTTTATTTTGACACCATTCTGACTCAGGAAGAAGGAAGAGAATATGTTTAGAGAGAAAAGACTTTGTAGAATATAAGGAAGGAGAAAACTTCTTCTTTTCATCGCCCCTGGATTCCCTTTCGGATGTTAAGCCCAGTAGCTTTTTTTCCAACGCTTGGGGTTCTTTTTGGATTTTAAATTCAGCGAAATTTTTATTTTTTTTTGTTCATCCCCCCGGGGTCCCTTTCGGGTGTTCAGTCGGTTGCATTTTTTTCCAACGCTTTGGGTTCCTTTTGGATTTTCAGCCCAACGGAATTTTTTTTTTGGAAGAAGAAGAAGAAGAAGAAAATGATGACAAACGAAGAGGAGGAGGAGGACGAAGAAGAGTCAATGTGCCTCTTCTTTTTTTTTTTGTGGCAATTCGCTCTAAGATCATGTAGGAATTCGATCATCTTTCTCTGCTCCAAGTGGCAGTGAGGTTGTAATATCGGTTATCCTCTTATTTCCTTTGCCCCAAGTTGGCATCCAATATCTCTTTGACAATGGTTGTTGAATTTCTTCTGAAGTTTTCCTTTGAACTGCTCCACTTGAACTTTGATTTTGGGACTAAAAACCACTCTTAGTTTCCTAATTCCTCAATCTTTTGTGTGGACAGGCAAGCTCATTAGATCCTTCCCATTAATGGGATAATTTGTGTTATTCATTAGGTGTTAATGCTTTTTGAAGTTTGAGGCGTGAATGCCCCATTTGGTTTTTTTTTACATGGGGTGAGTGATCACCCAACTCCTTTTCGATTGTCTCTTTCATTCCAGATTTTGTGTTTATTTTTCAGGAGTTAATTCCGTAGTAGGCTCCTTCTCAATGCTTAAGCTCGGGTGAAACTCTCGCACAAGAAGAGTTATTTAGTTAATATTGGATGGCCTTATGGCAAGTTGGGAGTTAACAAAAAAAGATTCAATCTCATTAACTGCCCCAGTTGTGCCCTCTACATAAGAGGAGATTGCCCCTATTGAGTAGTTTGATGGGGTTGTCTCTGCCTGGCATTATGTTTTATTAGAAACTTGTTCTTCATGAGATGAACTTTATTGCTATGGGGTTGCCTCGGTTATCGGAGTTGCGCTCCTACCCCAGTTAAGCTTTGGAAATCTCTCCTCTTGACGAGGTGACCCAATTTGGTCATCAGCTTTTAATTCTTTGTCCGAGATGGGTGGATCATCTAGGAAGTACTGTGAAGACGGCTCAGGTGGTCCTCTTAGAATTTCCAAAAGGACAACTTCTTTTGATATTTGAGGCAATAGATCTCCTTGAAGAATTTGCTCATCTGCCTCCTCTTGAGTTATTGTCCCAGAATTAAGGTTCTTCTTGTCACCATGAGTTTGGGAATCCACAGTTTCAGAGTCTTGGTTGAGCTTATGCTGGAGTTCATCTTGATCTTGCGAGTTTGATTCATTGTCACACATGTGTTAATCTTTCATTGTATTAATTTGGAAGTACGTATTGAGGGGATCATCTACCCCAATTTGTTATCGATGATGGGGACTTCTTGTACCACTTTGGGGACTGCATCTTGGAGTGGAATTCCACATGTGATGACCCTTTCTCGTGTCCTTTTTTAGGTTAACTACTGGGTGAGCTTATGCTCGTTTTGTTCTTCATCTATTGGACTTTCCGGTTGAGTTCTTCTTGTGCTCCAAAGTCATTGTAGATGTTTTTCGGGTTTGGGTGCAGTTTGTGATTCTTATGAGTTAATCAGGTTGACATCCAAACTGTTTGTTGAGACATCTAGAGTTTTTGTTTTTCCTCTACCATCATCCTCTTTCTTTCTGACACTTATCGTATCGTTATCAATGAGGTCTTGAACTCTAAGCCTAAAAGCTCAGCATTCTTCAATGTTATGAACATAATTTTGATGTCACTCACACCATCGAGATGTATCACCTCCATGGAAGGGAGGAATCCTAGCTACTGCAGGTAATTCTATGAGCCTTGCCTTAAGCAACTTCTTAATGACATCAGTCATAGGCTCATTAATGGGAGTGAATTCCCTTGGTGTGGAAGTCTGCATTCTCCATGTGGTAGAGTAATTTTTAGTCCTTTCTTGTGAATGATTTCCAAAAAGGTTGTTTTTCTTAATCATGTTCACCTCTCCTTCTTAAGAGGGCTCTTCACCAGTCGAGTTATCAAAGACTATGGCCTCATCTTCCTTGGCCTGTTCATAACGCGCTACTCTTTCGAGCATAATGTCAAACGAGTAAGAGACCAACCCATTGCTAAAGAATGTGACTTATTCTGAAGTCATGTTCTCTAATGCTATGCCTACCTTCGCAGATTCACGGAGTGTGGTTTCGACGACTAGCATAGCGGCCTCTCTAAATCTTGTTATAAATTCAAAGGGAGACTCGCCCGACTTCTGTTTGGTGGATGTTAGCTCACCAAGGGTAATGGGTCTTGGCCCTGCCCACAATAACGGAAAGAAAATTGCCTGAACATTTCGTCAGGAGTTACTTGAGAGGCCTATAGACTCACCCAAGGCTTTTCTTATAAGTCATATGAGAACATGACCTTAAGATGGTTGGGTAGGTCTCGCAGCGTATGGACCATTAATAAGTACGCGTTGATGTGTGCCTCAGGATCCTCTTTCCCAGAAAATTTGTTTATGAATTGTAGCATCACAAACCCGACTAGTAGATCTTTAAAGTATCCTAGAGTCTTTTGTGCGTAGGCTTTAGAGCTGAGAAATCTCATATTCTCATTTTCTCTAAAAAGTCTTGGAGGCGTTTCATGTGGGTGAATTGAGCCGTTATTATAACAGTGACCTGACTCGGCTGCATGGCCTGTTGAACCTGCATTTGTGGTATGTGGCTTGTATAGACTGGTTGTTGGGCCCATGTAGCGGGTTGCCCCAAGGATGAACCTGGGGAATGTGTTGAACTTGATTTGCCGATTGTCGGCTTATAAACTCACCCGAGTTGAATTGAGCCAGAACAGACCCATTACTTAGAGTTTGTACTACTTAGCCATGCAAGAAGGCTTGTAGGTTAGAATCACCACTTGACTGGGATGGACGACTCGAGCTGCTATGATGGCTAGACCTCTGACCTTGGGCAGTGAAGTCCGTTTGTCCTTGACCTTGACTGGATGATCTAACCCTAGGGTCATGATATTCTCTTGCCCCAGCATTGGACTGAAATAGTGAAGGGAGGCCATAACTAATGTCAGATGGAGTCTGTCCTCGAGCTAATCCAGAACTCGAGTGATGATTAGAGTTAGAATCATAGCCCCGAGTTGATTGGATTGGCAGGCTAGTATCTCTAGGGTTATCATGGTTTGAGCCAACAAGTTGGGCTTGGTTTATAGCTTGAGCTTCTGAACTAATCGGCTTGGATTTACTATGCTAGATGGTGTACCCTTGGTTCAGCAGGTCTTGGAAGAATGCATGCACCTTAGGATTGTCTTGATACCAGTTAGGTCAAAGTTCTGACTTTCACTGATGCTGGGTTGCTTGGGCAGACTTTTTCTAGCTGTATGTCAACCCACTTGCCCCCTAATTGGCTGATTACTAAGACTTGAATAATGGGCTGCTAATTGAAAATCGGGGTTAACTCGACTGGGATTGACTGACTCAGAGATCTGAGCCAAGGCCTTACCTTTGGCATATTGACTGGATTTGAGGCTAACCCCCATGTCTTAGAGGATTGCCCCTGGCCTAACCCCTTGACTGTTCAGGGTATTACGGACCCTACTAACATGTTGGCCCGCGGCTTCTAAATCATGGCCCTGCTCAAACCATTAGGTATGGTTCTATGTGGGTCGAGACTCAGCTCACTGACACGAGTGTTATGGATTTGTAAGGGAGCACTGTGATGTTGCATGTACGACTGACTGGGTTCCTTGGATCTAGACATGGCTGGAGTCGTAAGGTTGGACCTTGCTCTGATTTCATCTTGGGCCATGACTCCTAGAATTGTGCTAAATTAGAAGGGTAGACTTGGCTTGGGCATGGACCTAGATTAGGCTTGATGGACTTAAGTTTGAATCCTGAACAGAGGTGAGCCCAGTCTAAGTGTAGGGACAACTCTGAATCTAGACCTAAGCGAAGACCAGACTATATGGATCTTGCTAGACTCGATGGGTTTCAGTTTGAACCCTGAGTTACGATAAACCTAGTCTAGTTCTAGAGGCAACTACATACTTAGACCTAGGCTAGGACCTAGACTGAGATCTAGACTAGATGGGTATGAGTCTTGGCTCGGACCGAGAGGGAGCCCAGGTTCAGACCTGGGAGTGAACCTAGTTCGGACCTAGGCATGAACCTGGTTCGGACTTGGGCTAAGTTAAGCACAAGCCTGAGCTTGAACTTAGAGGGTTAGTTATCAGATCGGTTGTTGACCTGAACTAAATCAAGGTTGGGTTGGGCCCAAGCTTTGGCTTGGACCAAAAGGGGGCCTAGGTTCGGACCTAGGTGTGAACCTAGTTCGAACCTGGGCTAGGCTGAGCACAAGTCAGGACTTAGACCCAGAAGGTTTTGAAAATCAGACCGGGTATGGACCCGGACTAGATCAAGGTTGTGTTAGGCACGAACCTTGGCTCGAACAAAAAGGGGGCCTTGGTTTGGATCAATGTGTAAACCTGGTTCGGACCTAGGCTAAGCTGGGTACAAGACTGGACTTAGGCCAGAAGGTTTCAATTATAGACCGAGTGTGGGCTCGGACTAAGGTTGAGGTGAGATTTGGTGTGATTCTTGGCTCAGACCAAAAAGGGACCTAGGTTCAAACCTAAGTGTGAACCTGATTCAGACCTGGGTTGGGCTGAGTATGAGCTTGGACTCAGACCCAGCAGGGTTCAGCTCGAATTAACAAAATTTAAGAACGGGAAGAAAATGACAGATAATAACAAGTTAACAAAATTTTGATGGAAAGAAAAAAAAAAGACCTTAGAGGCTTGAGTAGAAGTTGCCAGAAATAGGGAAGACTGTTTTTTTTCTTAAAGACACTTCTAAAGAAAAAGGTTTTTTCCTTGTCTTTTTTTTTTTAAGAAATTTCCTTTTTTGAAAATGACAAACACCACAAAAGCTTGTTTTTTTAGCAAGAAAGTTTTTTTAAAAAAATATATATTTAAAAAGAAAATCAACGAAATAGAATGGATTAACTACCGGTGATAAAATGGTGGTTGCTCTCTCATGTTTTTAGGGAAAATAAATTATGACCATGAAGAGAGAAAGCCCTTTTTTTTTTTTTTGAGAAAAAAAAGATACCTAAAAATATGGAGATTTTTTTTCAGTAAAGTGATTTTTTAAATGAAAAAAGATTTAAAACAGTCCGAGAAAAAATATTTTTTAGTCTCTTGGCCCTTTTAATTTTTCAAAAACATGCCCTTGAAACAGAAATCTAGGGCTTTTTTTTTTTATACGGATCTAGCTCAAAATGCCCCATGGTGGGGGCCAAACTGTTTACAGTGCAAATCGGAAAGATCTTCAAAGGAAGATCTCTCTTATCTGAACACCACAAACTGATTTTTTTAAAATAGTGATAAAGAGTGGGGAAAATCAAATTCTGATTTGAGGCCAGATCTGCTCATTTATGAGCAGATCTGCTCTCAGATCAGCGGCAGAGCCATCATCGATCTGAAATACGAAATAGGAAATACAATGAAATAAAACGGATTTAATCTAATAAAAATAAAAAATACAGAAAGGTAAAAAAATACCAGAGCGGGCCAGTTGGCCCGGGACTCCCAAGGCTTCGAGGCCTCGCCCGTATCAGGACCGGCTGAGTTTATGTCGTGCGTCCTCTTTGTCTCTCTCTTCAAGTTTTGACCAAGTTTTGGTTTAGTTGAATGGCTTTCTTGATCTAAGGGTGGCTTAAAACTAGGGTTTTCTAAGTCTAGGTTTTTTTTTTTCTGGGCTCTCTCTCTCTAACTTCTAGCCTCCCAAAGTTTAGGTTTTTCTTTTTTTGAGCTCTCTCTCTTTCTAACTTCTAGCCTCCCACATCTCAGCTCTCTCTCCCTTGGCCTACACATCCCACCTTCCCTTAAGCACGTTATTTTTTTCTCTTAAAGACCTAACAAGGGTGTAGAATATAAACTATAGGATTTGCTAGGTGTAGAATTGATAGCTACTAAAACCATAGGTGTGGAATGAATAACTACTAAAAACTATGGGATTTGAAAATGCATAATTACTAAAATCTGGGGATTTGCTAGATGTAAAATGGGTAACTTCTAAACACTACAAGATTTGCTAGGATGGGGACCATGGATTACGGTGGTCTATGGTTTGAGGGTCTACTCAAATAGTGTGGTCTTATGGGTTTTCTAAAGTTAAAAAAATCATGAAATTTGCTGGTTTTTAAAAAATAGAGTGTCTAAAACACTATCCCAAATTTTTAGTTTTACAGAGAGAAAGTATATATAAAAATTTTAGAGAGAGAAATTATATAAAGTTTTGTTACCAAACAATGGACATGGAAGTGATTGTAAGAAATCCATGAATTTTGTATAGTTTATCCAAATAAGAGATTTAAGGAAAAATACTTGATATTGAAAATCCATAGACTTCCTTAGATTTCAAATATCTAAGATTCCTAATTTCTTTTTATCCAAATGGGCCCTTAAAAAAAATCCGGTCTGGGCCTAATTTTTCCACAAAGTTTTTGCAATTGTTATGGAGTCTAACTTCTTATTGGATGCAACTTTTTGTATATCTACTTCGTTTCAATATACGAACATCTTTCACCCCAAAAAAACTCAATTTAAATAAGGGCAATGATTTCATGCAACGGTTGTATCATAATATAATGCAATCACATTAAAAAACCATGTTAGAGACATTTGTTTGACATAATTTTTTAGATGCATGCTCTTTTCATTCTAAAGAACAATCACAAAAAAAGAAAATTTAGAAAAAACGCCCTATAATATGTTTTTCTAGCCCAATTAATATAAGGCGTCTATTTTAGTGAGAATGTTAGATATAGGCCTCACAAGTATATTTTTATTCCCAAAATTTTTATATTAGTGTTAACATCATGAGATTAACAATGCTAAAAAAATAAAACAATGATTTTGAATTTGTCAAGGCCTAGATCTTGAAAATCACCAAATGGATGGTCGAGATTCACTGTTGGAGGATACTAATTTTAACCATATCTAGGATGTAAATTGAATTTTTTTTTCAATAAAATTGATTATGAGGATGAAGAGAATGTATGTGCAAAATTAGGGGTCATACAAATACCAAAAACATGGTTTTTTAGAAATGTGATTGCATTATACTATGATACAACCGTTGCATGAAACCATTGCCCTTTGAATAATGCATAGGGTTCGATAAAATATTAAAACATTTGAGTGGCCTAATGTGCCCTTTTTTTTTTAGTGAAATATCGGACCTATTTATTCCTCTTGATTTATGAAGGCATGAGTTGAATTTTTAAACACAAATATGGTTCTCTACTTGGACCGGGAGTGATGGGCCAAAACGTCCTATGCTTTCCACAGCTCAAGAAATTGGATGCGATTTTACACTAACCTTAAGATTAACGGTTAAGATTAACTGTTAGCCATGATCTTAAAAAGAAGAGAAAACTATATACGGACTATATTGGCGGTGGTCTACTACTATTTAGTGTCCAATATGTCAAATATTACGACCATCACCCTTTTCTTGTGGGTTTTTTTGTTTTTTCTAAATTACACTCCTATCCAACAATAAAACACTGGACAAGAGGTTATCCTTTCTTAGTTTAATATTCCCAAATTTCTCAATTGAATTCTCTTATGTCCATCATTAATAACTTCCTTTTCAGGATTGAACGCAACCGCGAAAGCAGCTCACATCCAAGGTATCTGCTGTTCCCATGGAATGTTAAGGAACCAACGTGTAAAACCTTAACCATATGTAGATATCAAACCACTTAGCCATACCAGAGGCAACCATAGTTAATGGCGTGTTCAAGTAACCAGCTGGTATGTCCTTCATAGCGGCGAAGAACAAGGGCCAACTGTGCAAACTAGGTTATCCCAAAGCATTCGAAGAGAAGCCGCTTTTTCCTGTGTGGGGTTCAAGCAAAGTCCTATAACCTTGGAGGCAAAACCTAGACTGCGACAATTTAGAGAGAGAAAGCACAGCTCCAAGGCTGTATGAAACAATATGTGTTGACTCAAAGAGAGTTTTGAGAGGAATTCAAAGAATTCAAGGTTGTATGTTTGTTAGGCGAGGTGGCTTAGGAAGCAGAAGCTGCAACACGATCAAAGAGAAAAACCCTAGTTTTGGAGGGCTTAACTATATGAGAGGGAAAAATACCAAGTTTTGGATACCACCATGAAAACCCAAAGCTTGGCGGGAAGTGTTGGAAATGTGGCCTATCAGGCCCTTTTCTATCGGAAATTTATTTTTTCAATAATGGTACAAAAGTCATATTGAAGTATATGTGAATTCTCATGTGGTTAACATGAGACAATACCATATACTTAGGTTCATTTTTTAGCTTTAATAGGATGTTACACTGGAGAGAAAACCTAGTATAACTGGAGAAAAAACCTAATGATGTGTTTAGATTTCTTGCAATAATTTATTTTTATACTATAGATATACAAAGTTTATAAAATTTCAAAATTTCTTTTATCAAATTGTGGGAATACTTAAATGACATCCTATTATGTTAATCATTACTGGATTAATGACAGGTTTAGCTCATTACATAAAATTAACAGTTTGATGACAACTGTGTTAATCCTAATTAGCTGCATTTAAGGGAATTAAGACAGAAGTTACATTTGAATCTCAACTCTTATAGACCATGAATGTGAGAGTTACAAAATAAATACGTTCTCAATAAAAGGAGGTTAACCCCTCTAGAAAATAATAAGAAAAAAGAGATGAAAGGTGAATAAATTCATTAAATATGACTATCAAGGTTGTCTGTCACCTGATGACTTGGTCTATAGGATTTTGGTATGGAACTTCAAGTCCCTCGTGTGATTTAATGATAGATTTGAGTAAGTTGTTTATTAAATTTTTTTTATTGGGACTAACAGGAAGCATTGTAGCTGGTTAAGGCAAAGCTTGGACCCAAATTGTTTGGGATCTAAAGCAAGGAAGAAAGGAGTTTAGTGGATAACTGAAGTAGAAGCCATGGCCATTATTGTGTTTCTCTCTCTACCTCCTTTCTCTCTCTAACTGAGGAGACTTGGAATATTCGTCGCTTTCAAAGAACTATGAAATAATAGCCCCTTGTCCAGTCTTTTCATTGCTGGACATGGGGGAGACATACGAAGAAAATAAAAAAAAATAGACCGCGGGGAGGGGGGTGGTGCTCGTAATATTGGATGTATGGGACACCAAATGGTTATTGACCACCCCCAATATGATCCCAACATAATTTTCTCTAAAACAAATGTGCATAAAAATATGAGAATCAAACATATACAACATTGAAATTCATTGGAGCCAACCCCAAGTTCTCTTGAAAATTTTCAATTTGATTCATATCATTTATTATGTTGGGACTCATCCATCTCAACATTCTCATCTGAGCTTCACTCATCCTATGGGTATATTGTTGCTTGACTGCTCAATATTACGTTTAATACTGGTATCACATCTCCAACATTAAAATACATTAAGAAGAACAAAAATGTACAGAACTCCTAAAAATTATACAAAATGCTTTTTCTTGAAATGGGAAAAGAAATACTCTCTCTCTTTCCACTGAATCAGGAACCTAAATAAAATCTAATTAATTAAAAAAAAAAAGTATACAATAAGACCATTTACCATTAGTATAAGGTGGTCCAATTACTCTTGACCATTGGATGTAAAATCGGATGGATATATTTATTCCATTGACCAGGCTCAAACTTCAAAAGAAATTTTTTCGAATTTTGTGACATACCCAAGCTATGAGATTTTACATTGGATGAAGTGACTGCAACCTCATCGTACCAAGGGTAAATGTTCTCATAGTATACAATCCCGTAAAGAAAAGTACGCTTAAACCAAAAACCAAAAATGAGAACAAATAGAAATAGAGAACAAAGAGAAAAAACAAAACACATGAAAAATAAAAAATAAAAAATAAAAAAAATAAAAAATAAAAGAAATAAAAAGAAGAACAAACATGATGAAATGCTACATTACACTGCGTGGGCAGCATGCTCTCCCCTCCAAAATACATACAGTGTGCACGTGAACCAGCAGTTACAGTAGTCGTATACATAGAAGGCGATCACGTAAGGGTTTTCGCTTATGATTTTTTTTATATTTTAATGGTGGGAATGGAGGGTAGGACGTTATGTTGAGGGATCCGCCTCCCCTAGCCGTAATTGCTCAAAATTTACAGCCTTTAATGGGATCATCTCTTATTTTTGAGGGGACCAATGTGAAACTTGTGGGAGCTAAGGGATTACCGCCGCTGGTGGAGGTGGTATTACAGTCACTGGTAGACGCAGCACGGGAGGAGAGAGAAGAGGCACTGGGGGTGGTAGGTCAGACCGTGGCGGAGGAGAGAAAACAGGTACTGGGGGTGGTAGGTCAGACATTGGTGGAGGAGAAAGAATTGGCAGTGGCGGTGGAAATATTGGAAGTGGAGGAGAGAGAAGTGGTACAGGCGGCGAAAGTATAGGAAATGGTGGAGGAGAGAGGGACAGTGGTGGTGGAAGTATAGGAAGTGGTGGAGGAGAGAGAACCGGCACAGGTGGTGGAAGTATGGGAATTGGTGGAGGAGAGAGAACAGGCACAGGTGGCGGAGGTATGGGAATTGGTGGAGGAGAGAGAACTGGCACAGGTGGCGGAAGTATGGGAAATGGTGGTGGGGAGAGAATGGGAATTACTGGAGGCGAGAGAGCGGGAATTGGAGGAGAGAGAATAGGATATGGCGGTGGTGATAGAACAGGAATTATTGGAGGAGAGAAAGGTGGAATTGGTGGAGGAGAGAGAACTGGCGGTGATTGTGGAATTGGTGGAGGAGACAGAATCGGGGGTGATAATGGAGTTGGGGGAGGAGAGAGAACCGGTGGTGGGGGAGAGGGAACAAGAGGTAGTGGGGGAGAGGGAACAAGAGGTGGTGGTGGAGAGAATACAAGGGATGGTGGAGAAGGGACCACAGCTGGAGGCGGTGGTGATGGTGGCACAACAGGAGGTGGTGGAGAGAATACAAGGGGTGGTGGAGAGGGGACCACAGCTGGAGGCGGTGGTGATGGTGGCACAACAGGAGGGGGTGGAGAGAATACAAGGGGTGGTGGAGATTGGACCACAGCTGGAGGTGGTGGTGATGGTGGCACAACAGGAGGTGGTGGGGATGGTGGTACAACAGTGGGTGGTGGTGGAGAAGGAGAGACCAGTGGCGGAGGAGAAGACACCACTGGTGGCGGCGGTGACGGAAAAACTGGTGGTGGTGGTGAAGAGATGACTGGTCGTGGCGGCGGCGACGAAGGTGTGATTGGCGGTGGTGAAGGGACGGCTGGCAGTGGTGGCGGCGGTGACGGAAAAACTGGTGGTGGTGGTGAAGAGATGACTGGTCGTGGCGGCGGCGACGAAGGTGTGATTGGCGGTGGTGAAGGGACGGCTGGCAGTGGTGGCGGCGGCGAAGGTGTGATCGGCGGTGGTGGTGAAGGGACGACTGGAGGCGGCGACGGTAGGATGAGCGGGGGAGGTGGCGATGCGACAAGCGGCGGTGGGGGCGGCGACGTGGCGGTCGATGATGGTTGTGATGGGGGCGGCGAAGCAACAAGTGGCGGAGGGGGGGAAGTTTTGATGGGTGGAGCAGGGGATGGAGCGAGAGGTGGCAAAATGATGGGTGGTGGAGGAAGAATGGGTGTTGGTGTTGGGTTATGGGGTGGTGGACGGTGTGGTGATGGTGGTGTGTGATGGTGGCGGTGGTGGTGGTGGTGGTGGTGGTGGGGGCAGGGAGAGCGAGAAGGCCCGAAGGGGTTAGAAGGGAAGCGAGGGAAAGGCCACCGTCCACAACTGCCAAACAGAAATCTGAAGACTGGATCACAGGAAGAAGAGTGACTGCTCCTCTGATGTCTACTGTTCCCGCGTGACCTTGCTTCGCAAAGATCAAATGTAGAAGAAAGGAGGAGACAGAAAAAGAAGAGAGTCTTAACCCACTGCCACCCTCTTCCCATCTCAACGCTTCGCTCATCTCACACTCCTCTCTTCTCTATTTTCCCTGTATAAGTAGAGACAGAGCGACCCGGACACGAGATTTTTCTTTTTTTTTCTTTTTGTATAGCAAAAATTGTTTTATTTTTTATTTTTATAAGAGATATATTTGAAAGATGAGATAATGGAATTTTAGAGAGAGAGAAAGAGGGAGGCTTTATTGCTATTACTTTGAATGGGGCATTTAGTTTGTTTAATGGGGCAAAAGGATTTTCGGTTGCCGCAACAATGTGATCCAGCTAGGGTGGGCAGGAATTGAGAATGCAGGAGTGAGAGTGTCTTGTGATATGTGCCCTTAAATCTTCATTCATTAACTCCACCCTCTTCTATACTCACATTTATTTTACTACTGAAAGTCGTCGAGGTGAATGCATGTGGGGTGGCCTGTCTTTATACTGGTCAGCCACCCAATCTATATGCACGCTACTCTATTATGAGAACCACCTCTCTCTCTCTCTCTCCTCCATGAGATCCTCGTCCCACTAGGGGTGGCAAGGGCGGGGTGCTCCGGCCCTAAAAAATTTGGGCTGGGCTACAAAAATAAGCCTGGGACGGGCTACCATGGCCCGAGGACCGGGCCAAACCAAAGCAGGAACGACCTATTGCTCATTTCCTTTGTTTTTTTAGTTTTAATTTTATTAGCTCAACACTAATAGGGCTACGGCTAGGGCCTCCTCAGTTCAAACCAGCTTAGTCTTGGGCTAGCCCTTAGAGGTCAAGGCTGCCATGGCCAAGGCCCAAGCCCAAGCCCCTCCGCGACCGTTGCCTGCCCTTAGGGGGTCAAAGCCGGCCTGGATCATAGTAAGTAAGTAGGGGAAAATCAATATATCGGCTCAGCATAAAATCAGAAATACATCGTTTTTATTTTAAAAAGTCGAATAAAAAAATTGGGTCAAAAATACGGATCGGCAAAAATACTTTATGTAAAAATATCGCCAATATATCAGACGAGGCTAAAAAAATCGGAGTGAAAAAAACATCCATGTTTAAAATAAAATTAAGTAAAAATTAAAATAAAATTAAGTAGAAATAAAAAATAAAATGATAAGTTGCTGATAAATATACGATATTAATTTTTCTCATTAAATGCTTTAACAAAAATCACGCATACTTAATACTTAACAACAACAAAAAAAGAGGGGCAATGTGAGATAAGTATAATAGAGTTGGGTATATTCATTTCTCGCTCTCTCTCTCCGTATGGTGACTGTCCATAGTTAAGCAATGGGAAGATGTACACCTTTTTTGTTAGATGGGCAACAAATATAGTAGACCAAGACGAAACATAGAACAAGAAGACGAGCATTATGCAGAGTGACAGAGAATCAAACACAAAACATAGAACAAGAAAACGAGCATTACGTAGAGTGACAGAGAACCAAACATAAAATCTTCCATAAAGAAACAAAAAAGTAAGAGAGAGAGAGCATGCATAGGCACATAGAAATAAGATAGACATAAAATCTCATAGAAGATGAAGAACTCGGCGGACATAAACTAGGTCATGAATTAGGTTAGGGGATTGAGTCCTAATCTGGTTTTTTTTTTCTTTTTTTTCTTTTAACTTTTGTTTTAGGGATTTAAGATGTTGTACACATTATGATAAGCGGGTTCTTTGAGCCCTAATTTGGATGGATTTTTTGGTGGAATTTTGCCTATCCAAAATTTGAGGATTTTTTATTCACTGATTTTTATGGTATTTTATTCTAATTTGATTCAATGGATTTGAGCATAAACCCTAACATAAAAAACCCTCACAATATACATGGGGATAAAAATTTATTTTTTTGTGAAGTTTTTTTTTATTTTTAAAAATAATAGAGTTTTTGGAAAGCATGGAAATAACAATTACATAAAACTGGAAAAAAGTTTTCATCTTCTAGAAAAAAAATACATGTAAAAAAGGAAAAGTCTTTTTGGATCGATTTTTTCATAAAGATTAATAAGACATGTTTTAAATGTTTATGTAAAATAAATACGTATTTTTGTCAATCTTTTCAAAAAATTATTGTTTTAAACGTTTTTGAAAAAACCTCCGTATTTTTTAAAAAATCGTGTTTTAAACGCTGAATTGCCAAGCCCGTCCCGTCTCATCCTCTCTCTCGGTACCCCATGAGATCCATGTCTCACCCTCTTGAACTTCCTTCTTTAAAGTTGTTGGCACTTGGTCTCAAGTCTTCAAGAGACAAACGTCTCAACGAGCAAGATTTATTAAAGGGACACATACTACACCAACGTGAGCAAAACATTAGAGGAGATAATTTGTGGAAATGGAAGGATGGATGTCTCTGTGACGTGTCCCCTCCCATGAAGGACGGAAACTCGTGATAATATCTCATTGAATGGGTATTAAGTGACAACAATCTATTGAGTTGTTATAAGTGGATAACTATTCATGTGAGTTGATTGTTACAAAAGAGACTATCATTATCTTTTTTAGTAGGAGACAATAGGGATATCTTCTCATACGATAAAACTTTGTGAGATAAAAAGGGAAAACATGTGTAGTGTTTGTTGTTCCCTCTCGCCATTTTCTACCTCTTCTTTCCGCGTAACTCTTTTGGTGTATTAGAACAATAGAGAGAGCTTTCTCTGAGAGATGAAGAAGAGATAGAAAGTTACCCTTTTTGAAGAGAGAAGAAGAAGAGAAAAGTCTTTTAAAGAGAGAAAGAGAACATTTTCTTTTTAAGAGAGAAAGCCTTTAGAAAAAAAAAACCTCTCAAACGAAAAAAAACCTCAAAAAGAAAAAATCTAGAAAGAAAAAACTCTTCAGAAAACCTTAATAAATCATATTTCTCAATAAAGCTTGTTTTTTGGAAGAATATTGTAACTATTATTTTAATAATGGATTTATCTATTTCTCCTGTGTGGACGTAGCCTGAAAAGGTGAACCACACAAATCTCAATGCCAATAAGATATTTTATTTTATTTACTTTACTGTATATTTTCCTACTCATACACACAGACAACATTTTGGTATATTTTGTGTTCCATAAATCTGGGCTCTATTGCGCATCTATATTCGTGCGATAGGCTTGACTGAGTAAGCCCAAAAAGTGATATCTGAGTACGTTTCCCTTGACTCTGACACACTGCTTGGTCATCCCTATCATCGTTTGAGGGTATAACGAAACGGTTGTAGGACGAGCAAGGAAGAAAACCTCCTTGCAGGATGGGCTCATATTTGACCTTCGAATAGAATGTTTTGGGACACATTGTCAGTAGAGACTATTGGTGAGTGGTTACTGTGCAAAGAAGGTCTTGACCGATTGACCGATGGACCGTTGGTCACAACCTTGACCAACAGTGAATCACTTTGACTGCCAGTGACTCACATTGACACCCTAACAGTGAGTGAGTACTTGATCGCCGACGTATACTTGACCGTCGACGGATATTTAACCACCGATAAATTGACAGCCGGTGAATTCTTGACCACTGACATATACTTGAATGACGATGGATGCTTGACAGATGACGGATACTTGACCGACGGTGGATCCTTGACTGTCGACAGATACTTGACCAACAACGAATACTTGGTCGACATTAGTAGCTTGATAGATGGTGATCGTCAGTGAATAGAAGAAAGGGGTGTGGAAAGACAGTTTGTGTAGATTAAGGATGGATTCCAATGCCGGGAGTAGGATGGCATCACTCAACGGGAATATCTAGATCATTTGGAAGCCAAAGAGAGAAGATTTGTTATACATAGGGCTGGCAATGGACCTGGACCCGACCCTGAACTTGCCGGGTATACCCGACACAAGTCCGAGTATGGGTCCAAATCTTGGACCCGTGGATAGGGTCCAGGTCCTTCTTAATGGACTCTCGGGTATAGGTCCTGGTACTAGTGGACCCGCCCATACCCTTCCCTGGACCCGAAGTTTCTTACCCCTTTTGAAACCTACCCTTCATTTTATAGTGAACCCCCACATTTACCTCTCTAAATCTTTCGATGTGGGACTGAAAGATTTTTCCAACCCACAAAGCAACAACAATTATCTCTCTCTCTCTCTCTGAGTTAAAAAAATTCCCACCTGCACATTGGTGGGCCCCCAAAACATTATCAAAGACCCCTAAGCCCATCAGATCATGGCAACTCCAGTTATTCAAGGAACCAAAAAAATCATTGCCATTTCCGTGACTAATTGTCAGTGATTTCATAGAATCACCCATGTTACAACTAGAGCTCGAGCATTTTGGAGCAGAAATGGGAGCCTATTTACGTTGAGGCTTGAAGCCAAAGTGATCTTGCAAAAGGCCTAAAAAATCATCCATCTCTCACTCGATCCAAAGGTGATCAACTCAATTAATGAATGTGGATTTTGTGCCCTAGGTTTTGAGATCGAGAAAATGGTAATTGGGGTGTCGACGAGAAGGAGAGGATGAAGAAAGAGAGGCCGAGTGGTAGAATAGGGAAGAGGTTCAGGCTTAGCATATTGAGCTTCAGGCTCTTAGCCCCTGTATCAAAGCAATGTTTCGGGTAAAGGGTGCCTTAGATGATGACCGGAGAACGGCGTGTGTTGCCAAAAATTATATTTAAGGCAATGTTTAAGAGTTCACCTCAGACCAACAGAAGTAAGTATGAAGTGATAAGATAAGAGAGGTTGTTATTTATATACAGGAAGATTAATCCCACATCGATAGGAATAGAAAGAAATAAATTGGTCGAGATTTATAAAAGTAGAAGCATAGGGAAACTATTTCCAAACCCCCTCAATAGCTAGTGTCGGGTACGGGTCCGAGTCCCCAATCTAAAATTTCATATTAGGTACGGGTATGGGTCCGTTAAATTTGGACTAGTTTGAGTCCGGGTTCATATAGTCTTGTTTACGATGTAAAAGATCTCTCGGATCTTGACACCTTAAACTGTTGAAAAAGATATGGTAGATAAAGTGGGACAAATCGAATTCAGATATGAGGCCAGATCTGCCTGAAAACGAGCATATCTGCTCTCAAATCTGTGGCAGAGCCAGCATGATCCAAAACATCAAAACACGATTTCGAAGCAAACTAATCAAAATAGATCAAAATAAAATAAAACAGTGAGAAGAAGAAGAAGGAAAGGGTAAGAAACAATACCGAACTGGGCCGGATGGCCCAGAACTCTCGAGCCTTCGAGCATTCGTCCGCATCAAAATCAACGTCCTCTTTGCCTCTCTGATTCGGATGTTGACCAACATATGTCTGATGTAAAAGAGTTGTTGTGCCTTGGAGATGGTTCTAGAACTAGGGTTGTTGTGCCCTAGAGATCTAAGGTTTAGGGTTTTCAGGCTTAGGGTTCAAAGTTAGGGTTTTCTCTCTAAGTTTCTCTCAAGAGGTCTCTCTAGGATTTTCAATATTTGTTTTTTAGGGTTTCAATCTTTTTCTCTCAAATGTACATGAAAAAGAGATTATATAAGGGCCAAGGATCTGTTGGGAAGGATATCTTTCCATAACCAACAGATCCTCTAGCAAAAAATTCCATTTTTTGAGATACGGATCTAGGAGACACTGGTGGTGTCGCCCAAGCAACACGCTTAGTGTCTCCCAAATAAAAAGGTAAAAATCATCACAAATGGGAAAGAAATCGACCCAAGAAGGAAAATTCCAAATTTGGGCCAAAAGGGGTTGGGCGACAGCAGTGGTGTCGACCAGTTTGAGCTGGGCGACACTGCGAGTGTCGCTCAAACCCAATTTGACCAAAACTGAATTTTATTAATTCCAGTGTGTATCTCAGCCTCTTGTGAAGCTCTCGAAGAAAATTTGGGTCAAAAAGGATTTGTTTACTATTTTTAATGAGGTTTTTGGTAAAACAGGGCGTCCGCAGGATTCTGGGTCAAAACAGGGTATTTACTAGGTTCTGAGTAAGCAGATTGGTTCTAGGTCACAAGGTAGGCTGTGTGAACTATGGATTTAGGGTTTACTATGGTATTGTGGTCCTAAGGGTTCAGAAAACTACGAAATTTGCCATATTTAAAATGGGGTATCTACAAGTCTATTTCGAGTGTGGGTGTGGGTGTGGTCTACCTAGACCTAACCCTTTGCCACCCTTAGGTATACAGTAGGGACTTGTACACACCCATTGAATGGATATAACACAAGCCTAAAGGTATGACAGACGATGAGTGGAAGAAACTAAACTAAAAGGCTCTCAGAACTATTCAATAATGGATGGACGAAAATGTGTTCCATCATGTGTGGATGTAGACATCCGGCAAGTCATAGTGGGATAAAATACATGACTTGTACAAGAAGACGATCGCCGAAAATAAGACGTTCTTGATCTGGAAATTTGTGAATATGAAGTTCAGTGATGGGGGATCCATTGCAGAGTACCTAAATGAGGTTCAAAGCATTGTTAACCAACTTGCAACAATGAAGTTGCTCCTGGAAGATGAGCTACAAGCTCTTTTTTTGCTCTATTCAGTACTGAACAATTGGAAGACCCTTGTAGTCTTTGTGGGTAACTCCTAATGGGATATTGACACATCGAAATCACAAGCTCTTGTCAAAAATCGATGAAGGTTCAGGAATGAGAACCAAAACCGATCGAACCAATCTAATGATAAAGTTAGATCGAAGATGGAAAAGGAGATCACGTGATTTCATTGTACTAAGGAAGGGCACATCAAAAAAGGGTGCTGAAAGCTCAAGAAAGAACAGGATGAGGAAAATGCCAAGAATGACGACAAGAAAACCACTGCAGTAACTACACATGTTAGTGTGGTTGGAAACTATGGTAACGAGTGCATCAATATTGCATCAAGTTCATGAAACTCAGACTGGGTTGTGAATATCGGAGCATCGTTTCATATCCCACATAGATACTATTTTTCTTCTTACAGAATGGGAGATTTTGGATCTGTAAAGATGGGGAACAACAATTCCTCAAAGATTGTGAGTAAGGGAGATGTACACATCAAAACTGATATTGGGATGAAGCTTGTACTAAAAGGCATCAAACATGCACCAGATATCCATCTGTACCTCATCTCAAGAAGGTATTTAGATGATGAAGGGTACCCACTCAGTGTTCGGTAATGGACGTTGGAAGCTGATAAAGGGATCTCTTGTCATAGCAAAGGGCAAAAAGTGTTGCTCACTCTACAAAAAACAAGAACATGTCTCTAATGACGAAGTTAATGCCGCTATAAAAGAACCCTCACTAGACATGTGGCACAGACGAATAAGCCACATGAGTGAAAATAAAAATTCAAATCTTAACAAAGAAATAGATTTTTCCCAATATCAAGAATGCATCTCTAACACCACATGACCATTATTTGCTAGGCAAACAACATAGAGTATCTTTCTCTCGTAAGAGCTCTAAAGATACAAAAATCTAGGATCTGGTGTATTCAGATGTGTGTGGTCCTATGGATTTTAAGTCAGTTGATGACGCATCATACTTCGTCACCTTCATCGATGATGCTTTAAGAAAGATGTGGGTATACTTAATAAAATCGAAAGATCAAGTGTTTGAGATCTTTCAGAATTTCCTTGATAAGGTAGAAAGGGAGGTAGGCAAGCTGCTGAAGTATCTCAAATTGTACAATGGGGGAGAGTACACCTCGAAGGCCGTCAAAAGTTAATGTGTCAAGCGTGGCGTAAGGCACGAAAAGACAATAGAATAATGGTGTAGTAGAGAGAATGAATCGCACCATTTTAGAGAGAGTTAGGAGTATGCTATCCGCTGCCAAGTTACCAAAGCTGCATTAGGGTGAAACAGTCATCACTGCATGCTACCTAATAAATTGGTCCCCGTTATTTCTTCTTCGGGTGAAAGGCATTGGTGTACACACCCAAGGAACAACAGTCCAAGTTGGATAAGAAAGCACTCTTATATATCTTCTTAGGGTACTCAGATGAACTATAGGATCCGAAGAACAAGAATGTGATCAGAAGTAAGGATGGGGTCTTTCAAGAAGACCTTACCACTGAAAACATGAAGAAGTCAATAAAGTCATGAATCTTCAATGGTTCAAAACCGGTCATAGTTTCTGCTATCGTGGTACATGAAGACGTGAGAGAATTGCAACAAGAGGATGGGTCCCAAGAGTTAAACATGCTAGTTATGGGTGGTGGAACATGGGGAGCAGCCAATAAGTGCTACCTATAGTTGAAGTAAGAAAGTCCTCTAGGGAACATAAACCTTCTACCAAATACCCCACATCGGATTATGTTCCATATAATTGAAGAGGGTAGACTAGAAAGCTACCAGGAAGCCCAGACCGACAAACACAAAGGGGTGCAGGCTAAACCTTTGCAAGATGAGATCGAATTCTTTCATAAGAATCGCACCTATGACTTGGTAAAGTTGCCTAAAGGCAAAGTGTAAGGATCCGGACTTTTTCGATGTGATTGTAGTGCGTTGCCAAGTCGTCGGCACGAGTGAGCTGGCGCACTGACACTTTTGAGAGCACTGGCTGATCAGTGTGTAGTTAAACACCAACAGACTATTGCGCCATAGGACGCGGATGGATATGGCGCGCTGGCGAGCACGAATGGATGGATGCGCGTTGAGAACGCGGGTAGATGAGTTCTCTACTGGGAGCATGGGAGGTTGTGTGCGCCGCTGGACACGGGTGGTGTACGGTGGTCCAAGGGAGCTTCTTCTCTCTCTTGTTTGCATGTTTCTTTTTCTCTTCATGCATGCATCCAACCATCATGATTATATATCCCATGCTTGGTCCCTCTCTCTCGTCATGCATTCCCAATGATGTGCCACTTGTCAATTTCATGCTTCTATCCCAAGATGATGTTTATCATGCTTACCCTTCTCTCTCCTCATGCATGCCCAATGATGTGTCCATTGTCAATTGTATGCTTCCATCCCATGATGATGCCTCCCATGCTTGCTCCCCTCTCTCTCCTCATACATGCCTCTTATGTGCCACTTGTCATTTGCATGTTGCCACCCCATTTTGCTTATATATACCCCCTTCACACCTATCCATTAGGGTTTGCTCTCTCTCTACTCCTTGCCCTCTCTCACCCATGTTCTCCCTCTCTAGCCTTAAGACTTTAAGATCTCTCCCAGCCTTTAACCCTTGAGCTTGAACCCATCTTTTGGAGCTTGGCATGTGAGGTGAAAATTATGAAGAACCTTGGAGTTTCTTTTAGTGAATGTAAGTGGATCTGATTTTCATGTTTTCATGTTTTTGATTGATGCACGTTTACTTAGTTTATCAAAATATGAAATTCAAGTATGAATATGGATGTGATTATGAATGTGGGTGAATGTTTCTGAAATCCTGCTAGAGTGTGTCTATTTTCCAGAATTGTGACTCTCGTTTGTGAAATCATTTGAGTATCGTAAATATCTCTTTTGATCATGAAATTTTGTGGGAAGTACCCCTTTGAATCTATTTTAAAATGGAAAAGACCTCTTGTCAATACCTCTTTTGGTTTAAAGTTTATTAACCATTTGCTGAAGCATGCCAGATTTGTAAAATGAAATTCTAGGGATTTTATGTGATTTTGTGTGGAGCTATTTATTTACTAAGATATATCATAATGAAGTCAAACTACTTTTAAATGAAAGATAAATCATGATAAACTTCCCTGTGGTTTGAAAGATATGTTTATTTTTCCATGAGAATGTCACACTGGATTTTCTATTGTGAAGATGGGAACTCTATTCAAGAACACCAAATAGTTTGACAAACATTAAACCAAAATTTGGGGTTAGCCCCTTACGAAAGTTGTGTTTTTATGAGCCTAAATTGATATGAAAGTGGTCTTAGGTTCAAATGATTTATGAATTTCATGATATTCCTTTAAAGGTGGATTGTGTTCACTGTAAAAAACTAGAAAAATAATATGAAGATGTCTTTTGAGCTAATGGGCCTGATGATATGTAGTATGCTTTGGACATAGTGTTGTTTCATATGAACCTGTCTCTATTATGGTATGTGTTCATGAAAGCATGCTCTTTTATGAAATAAATGCATAATAATGAGGCATACTCTGTTATGGAATGAATGCATGCTCTGTTATGAAATGAATGCATGATAATGAGGCATACTTTGTTATGGAATGAATGCATGCTCTGTTATGAAATGAATGAATGATAATGAGGCATACTCTGTTATAAAATGAATGCATGATAATAAGGCATACTCTATTATGAAATGAATTCATGCTCTATTATGAAATGAATGCATGACAATGAGGCATATTCTGTTATGAAATGAAATTATGCTCTGTTATGATATGAATGCATGTAATAAGACATGCTCTATTTTGATATGAATGCACAATATTGAGATATGCTGAGCTATGATATGAATGAATGAAGTAAGACATGCTCAGTTACGATATGAATACATGGTAATTAGATAAGCTCTGTTATGATAGGGATGCATGTAGTAAGACATGTTCTAATATGATATGATATGCACATACTCTGATATGATATGTATATGCTCTGGTATGATATGAAAGCATAATCCGTGATAAAATGATATGTGTATAAGGCACTATCCAATGGGACATCCAGTGGTAGTGTAATCTGATATGGTAAGAAAGATGTATGGGGCACTACGCAACGGGTCAGCCGTTGGTAGTGTAATGTAATATGAGGCACTACGCAACGGGTCATCCGTTGGTAGTGTAATGTGATATGATAAGAAAGTTGTACTGACAGTTATAATCTTTCCCTGACTCTCGATGATAGGAAGGGAGTTAGGATGTGAGTCACATGGGGGGTCGCTCCCCCTAATATATGTGCATGGCACTATGCAATGGGTCATCCGTTGGTGGTGTAATACCCTCCAATTAGAATACAAATAAGGGTCGTGTCTTGCAAGGCCTCCACCTATCAAAAGCCCTAAAGTGCATTGGGTACTCTATGTGTGTGTGTGAGGCACTATGAAATGGGTCATCCATTTGTGATGTTTCTCCTCCTAAGTGATGGTAGAAGTTCTAAGCAATAAGATTGGCTTGACTAAGACTTCTACTTCGAGAGTAGGTGATATTAGGATTGTTTGTTTTTGATATATGCTTGCCTGATTTTGTTGATATGTTATGATGCTCATGATGGAAAGATTTGATAAACTGTTAGTTCATATGATATCTGATTTGTGATTGCTCCACCATGAAAGGAATCACTCATGATACATTGCTAAATATAATTGTAATACATGGCTCCATGTTTGTAAGACTTGCATGAACCTTGAGTATGATTATGAGTTACTCTGTGTAGGCAGAAATACATGACACCTTTATCTACTTACTAGGCTTTATAACTCACTCCTTTACCTTTCATCTATGTAGAGTGATAGCTCGCGAGTTATGGACGAGCGGTTTGGTGATCACGGCTAGCGGTTGGAGCCTCGTACTTCTTGTGAAAGCTTCTTTTTTATTGTTTATTTTAGATGGCAGTTTGGCCATATAGTTCTCTTTGTATTAAAGCTATGTAATGTTGTTAGGCCTTTGGTGCCTTAGACTCTTGTAATACTTTGGAGCTTTTATATATTACTTGAGACTTGTTTGTCCGGCTCTTTGGTGGTTGTCTGTGGTTGGAGTTTTGTTTTTCTTTCGTGGTTTGCTTTGATTCATTCTTTCCAAAGTGTTGAGTGCACTCCCACCTGAGTGGCATTCGCTACATATTATCGCAGACGCGCACCCTATTGCCATTCAGCGTGTGCGATAGGGGGTAGGGGCAGGGCTGTGACACAAAGGCACAAGAGTTACGTGTCAGGCAGAGCAACCAAGAGAAGAAGGAAGACATACAAAAAGTATCGTATGAGTCGATTGTAAGAAGTTTGATGCATGTCATGGTGTGCATGATGCCATATATCACACACAGGGTTGTAATGGTAAGAAAAATCATCGTTAATCTTGGCAAGGTACACTAGGTAACAATCAATTGGATATTCAGATATCTCAGAAAAACGTCTAAAGTTTATTTGAACTTTAGTGGAGGAAAACCTGTGTTACAATGGTACACAGACGAAGACATAACTGTATAACTAGACTCCAGGAAGTCAATCTCGAGATACCAAATTGTTTTTGCAAAAGGAGCTATTTCATGGCAGTCCAAGCTACAAAAAGATGAGAAATTGTTGCAGCAACAGAAAATCCATACCAACAGGTGTACATTAGATATCATGACAAAGACCTTAGCCATAGATAGACAAGAGCTGTGCACGAGCATGGTTGGGATGCGTGTCATATAAGCTCCTCATTGATCTATGAAGGGAAACCTTCCTCCTGAGACTGGAGGGAGATATTTTTTTTGTGTCCCTTCACATGAGGGAGAGGCACTGTTGATAATATTCTATTAAAGGGATATTAAGTGATAACAACATATTGAGTTGATATGAGTAGATAACTTCATGTGAGTTGGTTGTTATGAAATGTTCCATCCTTATCTCTCCTAACGAGAGAGAGAGAGAGAGAGAGAGAGAGAGAGATAGTATACTCTTCTACT
>NW_006499563.1:1631295-1691204 GCF_000471905.2 Amborella trichopoda | reverse complement strand
AGTAGAGAGAGAGAGAGAGAGAGAGAGAGAGAGAGAGAGAGAGAAGCATCTCAGAAAGAGAAAATTTAGAGAGAAAAACCCTCTAGAAGAAATCAAAGAACTTATTTCTTAGAAGAACATTGTAACCATTATTTTAATAGTGAATCTGTCTCTTTCTCCCATGGTCGTAGCTTAAAAAAGTGAACCACATAAATCTCGATACTAGTTCATTATTTTATTTTATTTTATTTACTGCATGTTTTCCACTCATATACTTGCACACATAGAACTTTGATATATTTTGCATCCCATAAATATGGGTTCTACTGCACGCCTCTGCATTCGTGTGAGAGGGCTCGACTGGATGAGCCCAACAATCTCAATATAACATCCCACCCTCCATTCTCAATTTCTCACCATTAAGATAACATAAAAAGATAAAAGAAAAATTGTAGAATTAGATTATTCCATGCCCAAAATAGCCCTATATTTTCCGAATCACCAAAATACCCTAATTTTTGTATATTTTTATTTTCTTTTTGCCAAGAAACAAAACCCACACCCCAAAACATATACTCAGTGAATAGAAGCCAATAAACGGAGGTTGGGTTGGAAGAGTGAGCTATGGTGCAGTAGTCTTTTTGCCTCATTACCCTTGTTCCCACTCTCTCGCACTGCTAGTTAGAGGTGTCTTGACTACATGAGTGCATCCAAAGACCTGCAAGGGACAACTCGAATCACCTACCACAAACCCACTATTGCTGTCATCCTTCACTGTTTGATGATATTTCTAGGAGGGATTTAAGAAACACTTTGTTGCACATTTTATTTTAAGTAAATATTACCAAAGTAAAAATTGATCCAAATGAACTTCTGGTGGATATAAATTGGTGCCAAGAGAGATCTATTGGTGTTAAAATTAATCGAATATAGGGTTAAAAATCGATAAAAAATGCCTAAAAGTTTTAATATTTTTTCACATGAGAAAGTTGTATTAGGGGAGAATTGCCGCGACACCCACAGGTCATGAGCCAACTCAGGTGATTCTAAGTGTGCTCGGCAATTTTTTCAACCTCACTTTCAATGCAAGAAGGCCTAACCTGGTATCTAAAATAGTGTAAGGATGAGACCTTTCTCCATACAAAGATCGAGAAAATTTTTCTTAGACTCCGACATAACCAATGGCACATCTTGAGCCATCTAATTTCTCTTTTGACCACTAATAATGATTGTGGTTCACTTGTACTCAAGGTTGACAATCATGTTGCATGCTTTCTGAATTTTCATGGCCTACCCAAATCATCAATTGTTTTATGATAACTCTTTCTTTAAAAAAAGCAATAAGTGCATGGCATTTTACATATTTGAAGTTCTATAACAGTTATAAATTTATTTATCAATGAGGTCCTTTTGTTTTGCTAGGATGTTGCTAACATCAAGGTGTTTGAGGCTCATTTCACCAGAACTTTGGAAATGATATAAATCTAAGGTCAACGAATTAATGGCTCACATGAGTAAAGCTTTTAAAATGAAGGATCCTAAGGTTGCGGCCAAGATCAATTATTTCTAGGCTCATTTTAAGGCTTTCAAAACGAAGGACCATGGTTCTAAAGGCAAATCCTTAGCTTAGCATGTAAAAGGAAATGGCAAAGTTTTATGCTTTGAGATATCCAAATGAGTTACTTCTCAATACAGCTAGAAAGTGATTCATTTTTGCTAGTAGATGATATTCAGGATCGTTGCAGTACCCCATGGAAATTACGAACGATAGTTGACAACTGTTGTTCAAGGCTCTCAACACATATGTGGACTATTGCTTAGGTTTTTTGCGAGGTGAATATGGTAGCTAAAGCTCTAGCTAAGAAAGCATCGGCTTCCGGAAGTCCAACAATTTGGCGCCGTCGTCCGCCAAATTTTCTTTCTCTTATATTATTATATGATTTGGCGCAACTGCCCTATTATAGGGTTGTCAAATAATGTGCTCTTCTTTTTCCTATTAATAAAAAATTCGGGTAGGGTGCCTTCTCCCCCACTGACTTACCCAAAAAAAATGGTGCTAGATTCGAGCTAAGGCAAAGGACATTCAAATAGAAAACACTCGTAATGAATTAATGTTCATAAAAAAAAAAAAACACTAGCAATGAATTAGTATGGCTCGCTTCTATCAAGATGGAAATTTTGCTATTTTGTATTAAGTGAATGAAGACACATGCATATGGAGTCACCCATGTGAGCAAGCAAAGGCTTTTGTATTTTAATGTGAAAAATGTGTAGATCTAGGTGTTGTGGTTGACTTATGCCCATCTGCCCCATTTTTGTTTTAAAGTTCGAGTGGGTTGTGAATTGCATCCTTCCCAAATGGGCATGATGTAATCATATTTTTTATAAAAGGCCGAAAAAAAGAGAGGAAATGAGGCTCCAAATGAGAAAGGATTTTTTAATAGTCTCATTTTTAAAATAAGGAAAATGGTTTGATAGGGCTGCAACTCTATCAAAACAAGTAAAGCCTGGTCTCATAACTCATCGAAAATTACAATTCCAGCATCACAAAACCTTTACATCAATCATCATGGCTTGAATATTATGGTTGTGAAAAAAAAAAGGACTTCAAACTCTAAAAATAATATATATTGTAACAAATTATCTAGATCGTCCCATTACGCCTTAAAAATAAGTATTCATAGATCCTCAAGTTCTGTACTATTTTTTTAGTTTCAAATTTTATTATCGGTGATAGAAATTAATTTTAGAGTAGGCATGGAGATTTCCATTGCCAAAAGTGCTTTTTGGAATAGGATTTGAGCTAAGGGTTTATTTTATTTTTATAAAGCCTAAGCCTTATAGGAGCCTCATCCTCAAAATAAAATTAAAATTTATAAGAGTGAATACTCTATGATACTCCATGATGACAAATAGAATCGAAGGCAAATGGAGGAGGTAATCGATCGAAGAACATCCTTATACATATTGGTTGGCATTATCTTCAATTGAGTAATGTTTATTCATCAGCATGATTGCAGGTTATTATTTAGTTCACCCAAAGAACTAGACCTAGAGAAGTAGTGATGTAATATTCAAGACTTTAATCAACTCATCCCAAGCCTTAAATACCTAAATTTTTGCCAATTTTAATGGGACTATATTCTATGAAACGATTTATTTTTGCGCTGAGAACGTCAAATCACCCCATTGGATTTGAAATATGGCGGCTAATCATTAGTTGCAAAGATTTGGAGAAATGTTTTCGAACATTGTACACATTGTACAATCATTGACACAACTTTAGCCATCGGATTTAACATAAGATGGCTAAGGAGATTATTGACCTCTCTGTGTCAAAAATAATCAGTCTTATTCTATACTTTTCCACTTTTAATAAGTGAAAGAGTGATTTACATATAGTCCCTAAAATTTTAAGTAAAATACAAAATGCTCTTTTTATAGGTGGAAATTACAAAGAAAATTGGTCCACTCGTCTTTTTTTTTCTTTTTTTTTCCAAAATTGCCTCTCAATCAACCCTAATTTCGATTATTATTTTTTATATAGTTTATTTGTTAGTAGGACAATGCTCCAAGCTTCAAGGCATTGCCCTACTAAAAAAAAATCTAAGAAAAAAAAAAACCAAAATCGAGTTGACTGAGGGGTAATTGTGAAAAAAAAAATAGGTTGACCAACCTTCTTTGTAATTTTCGCGTATAAGTGGAGCATTTCATATTTTACCTAAAATTTTAAGATCCGTATGTAAATCAATCTAAGTGAAAATATACCGTGAACAATACTTGTGCAAGTAGCATGGCCAATAGGGGCCATTATTGTTGCAGCAATGGTTTGAACCATGGCGATTAGAGTGTGGATACAACCAAACATGTGCGACCAACCTTCTATTGACTCTCTCTTTCTTTCACAAACCTGTTTCAGGTCAATTTCTCTCTCTCAAACCTGTTTCAAGTCAATTTTACACTAGAAAAGAAGTTGAGATGTATTTGATTAGATTTCAAGAGGATTATAATTCATCCATAATTCCTTGTAATGAATAATGAATATCCAAATGTCTTTTCTTTTGATCTCTACATAAGACAATTACAGCTACCAATGGTTTGGGCCGGGTCGGAACTTCGGGCTAGTTTTGGGCCAAATACGGGTCTGGTTGGGGTGTTAGCATTTTCTTAGTCGAGCCTGTGCCTTTAACGAGTCAGCCCGAAAAGCTCGGAACACCCTCCGTACCCCTCTCCTGCTTTTCTCTCACTTCTGCCCTATCTGACATCTCTCTCTTTGTTAGGAATTTAAATTCAAATATTTCAAATATTTTTATAACTTACATCCCTACAATCAAGTGATTGATTATTGACCATCATTCCCACAATCAAGGGATTACATCCCTGCAATCAAGGGATTACACATGTTATACTTCTATATTAACAACCAGAATGAAATTGCACCTTAATTGGAAGTTTTTCCCTCTTTCAAATTTTAAATGTTTTTTTCTTTTTCACATTTCACATGTATCAGAGCAGACATTACATGAGTATCATATGCCTCGTCTCCCATACCTGAGTATCATGCGCCTCGTCTTCCATGAGCCTGCAAGAGTGATGCCTCTATTGTTCTCCATTTTTAGAGTAAGCAACTCTCTCTTCTCTCTCTTCAAGTTTCCTTTTTATTCAATCACCATGACCAATGAAAATGATGGTACTTCTTTACCGAACAACTGTTTCTACTCCTCCTATTGCTTCTTATTCAAATTGAAGGTCTACAAGAGTAGGTCTAGGACAATACATTTTAGTGGGGGTGGTTGGAACAGTTTTAGTTCCATATGAAATCCTATTTAGTTCTCAATTTTTTTTATTAAAGAATGTTCTAACATTAAAATTTCTTCTTCTGAATAATTTGCAGTATCATCTTGAAGGTTATTAACTTGCTCTTTTCTTGATGTTTCAGTTGTATTAGTCTGTTTACCCTTGGATATGTCTAATTTAGATAGTCTTTTAGTGAGTTTATCTAAAAAGTCTCCTTGTTATATGTAATTTGAAAGTATCTTTAGGAATTTCAGGCGGTGGTTTGAATATAACAAATTATTTAGGTTTAAGACATGTTTTCTTTCCGATTTCTGATTCTCGTCTTTCTACTAGGTTTTCAATCCTAGTGAACTGCATTTCTAAGGATTTTAAATATACATTTTTATAGTTGTTTTGTTCTATTATATGGTTTATACTTTCAATAGTAGCAAGCATATCCATTTTCTTGGGCTCAAATTTATAAGGAGAAGCTTTAACTCCTTGTATTTCTAATGGTAACTCCGGTGGGTAGATAGACTGAATCGTCTTTCCATCTTTAGTTGTAAATGTTTGAAATATGTTTTCTACCACATTTACTTCCCATTCATTATTAGGAATTGATATATCCTGACTTTCACAAAAGTATTCTAACCATTTAAAGAAGCTAATATGGAGCATTTTTTCTTTCATAAATTTGTAATGCTTCTCATGAAGTTTTATTCTGAGTTTCTCATTAAATTTTTTTGTGAACCATTCTCTGATTTTTCAATTTTGGTTAGAATTAAAATCCTTTACAATAAACTTTTTATTAATTTTAAACGTTTCATCCTTTTGAAGAACATTCACACCAAATTCCATATCCAAAAATGTAGGAGTGGTAGGATTTTCAATTTCCTCCTTTTGTTTTAGGATAGCCATGTCATTGCCCACTGGGCATGACGTGGATTCCCATACCCTTAACGTGAAAAGCTTATCTGAATTGTTGCATATAATCTTGATTAGTGTATAGCATTTTGGCACATGTATGAGGTACATATGTGGTGATATGTGTGCGGACATATGTGAGGTGACATTTTATATTTTTCATAAAATATATAATCTTCTAATTTTATGATTTGTAAATCATTAAATTTTCAAAATGAGGATTTCCAATTGGTGGTAACAGGATAAAGGGGACACAGTATGACATGAGATGATGTAATGTTCCCCATGATAATGACACTTAAATAGGGTAATTGGAGTGCAAGTTTAAACTTCTAAGGTGGAAGAAGGGAGTGGCACACTACCCCTCATTTGGTTTTCAAAATTCAAGATTAAATCAATGGTGATGGTTAGTCATTTTAAAAATTAGAAGTTGAGATTTGTTCAAATTGAAAATTAAGTTTTGGTGGGTACTTATTACATTTTTGGAGTTTTGGAGGTCTTACGTAGACATCATGATAAGAGTGTGATTGATCATTACCATTCATACGATAGCTATCAATAGTGATTAATAAGGCTAGGTCTTTAGCTTCTCTCAACCATTGGATCACTCAATAGGTGATTGAGATCTAATCTAAGTTTCATGGTCATACATTAAATTTATATAAATAGGAGCCATCTCACTTCATTAAATACCCTTAGCCTCACTTTCATTTATCGATATATTCTCCTCAAAAGGGTCACCCTCCCACTCCCATTACTCTCTCTCCCTCCCACACTTACGTTTTGACCTTAAACAAGAGTTATTGCATGATTTCCACCCCATAATGGAAGCATGATTCCTTGAGCCTCATCACACACTCCTCCGTGGGTTCAAGCTATTGTTGTACAAAGTTATGTTGTTGTAATCACTCCTAACAATAAGCTTTCTTGCTTACATCTTTTCTCTTGAAGTGTTTTAGTCTTTGAATTAAAGAGCCTTTATTGTATGCCATTTTGTTGGTCCAGAATCCAGCTATACACAACCCAACTTGGCTCGATTTAGTCTTTGAATTAGAGAACCTCTCTCTAAGTTTTAAAATTCAATTTTGAAATCAAATGGTTTCTCATTCTACATATCACCCCCTCACACATGTGGAACAAAAAGTAGTCAATGGGAAAGATTCACCAATAGAGTTATTTTAGATCTAGGTCTACAATGGGTTTAAGGCCCCTAAGAATATAAAAATTATCTTCTCATAAAAAAATATCCACCTCTTTTTAAAATATCAAGGCTTCACACAAACTCACACGTGTGTGGTTTTAATAAATAATCAAAATCCCAAAATAGTCATCAATAAAAAAAAATATTGACGTCCCATGCTAGGGCTAATGTCACCCACACTAGGGCTGACCTCAGTAGCCACCATTGGCCATTTGGGCCCCATGGGTCATATCCTGAGTCGAAATAAGTCCAAACAAATGGCAAAAGTAGGGCTTAGGGTTCTAAAAATAAATTAAAAAAATTTCTATAAATTTTCAAAAATTATTTTTGCCATATTTCAACATTTTTCATAAAAGTTAGTGGATGGAAAAAATATATATTTTGAGAATTAAGATCCTTAAGGAGTTTATTCGCATTGTTTATTCTCATTGTTTGGGCACCTACTACAATCTCTAGTAGGGGCTTCATGATTGGCCCATCGATGCCAACCCAACAGGTAACTGGGTCTCAGACATAAAGTGGTTTGTAGATGGCCCCTGCAAACGTACACTCCATATGAGGGCTCTCTCTCCTGCGCATGTGCATGTCCCTCTAAAGTGGATATATCAGATAGAAGGTGGCTTCCTATTTTGCGACTGTCATATGCACATGTTGTGAGTAGGATCATGGTCAGTGATCTAGCTCATATCCTCTTAGAACCGGTCCTTCTCACAAGAGCTCAAACACACATAATGAACACACATATCACGATCCATATCGTGATTCAAAACTAACTAATCATTCTATCATCATGCCCTGCTCACAACGATCATGAGGCGATGTCAATAACCCTGACCAATGGAAAACCCTTAAACCTTTCTCGATATAATGATCCTTAAACAAGTATCATGATCTGGGATTTAGTAACTCTATGGACACTAACTGCGAATCCTAGTTTGTGCAAATCTAGTGAATCACACATCCTCGACCACCCCACAGTGACCAAGAACAATAGAAAATTCCAGCGTCAAGGCCCTGAATGTGGCCACAACCTCAACAATTATGTCGTTCCCAAAATTTGAGATTGAAAAAATCCTTCCAAGTATGTCTTGTAATTGAGGGAGTAGATGTCTGGAATATAGTAACAGCCAAAAGATATTCTACTCCCATAAGAGAAAATATCCATTTACTCCTTTAGGTAACACTTCAAATAGAAATTAACTTTAGGACACCAAAATTTAGGATGTAACCTCTTCAACCCATAAATAGATTAACCTTTATAAAAAAATCTTAACTGTACTCACTATGCACTTAAAAACAACAGTGTCTTAAGATTAAATAGAAACTATCTAATTTTTAAACGTTAAGATCGAAGTGTTAGCACTCAAGTAGTGTGTTGGATAGTGTGCATGTTTATTGTTCATTAGAGTAAGAGTTTGAATCCCTCTATATAACCATTACCTTTCTACCAAGAAAAAAAGATCCAAGTGTTAGAAATTTTAAATTTTAATTTATTCGAGAATAATCTTATATTAATTTTTAAGTGGCTCTCAAAATTTTAGATTGAAAAATATTCCTAAATAGGTGCTCCAATAGAGGGAGTAGAAGTAAACTATGCTGGCAAGGAAACACAGAATAAGTACTCCTCCCAAACATGATGGAAAAAGTTCTCCCATGCGGTCTTATGAGGGATTAGAAGTTAAGTATGCTCTCGAGGGTGCACAACATACTAAGCTCATTAGTACAAGCCTTCTTAGAGCCTATTTCGGCAACGGATTTTAAGGCATGGATTTCTAATATCTTGGATTTTGCCAAAATCTATCATTTTGATTGCATAATGACTAGGATGCTTAAAATCAGGAAAATCAAAATCATAGAAATAAGACCTACTTTTCCATGATTTCATTTCCACACCAAGAACTATTTTTTGCATTTCTAGGGCCCATGGATTTCACTCATTGGCTCCCTTGACCCGAAACATAGGGAGCATTTGGTAGTTATGAAAATTTTAGAGAGAGAAGTAACTAAATTTTTTAAAGAGAGAAACTATCTCAAAATTTTTAGAAAGAGAAATTATCTAAAATTTTAACTTCTAAAGAGAGAAAGTATGTTAAAATTTTAGAGAGAGAAAGTATGTTACAATTTTAGAGAGAAAAATTTTGAGAGAGAAAGTACTAGAATTTTTTAGAAAGATGAACTATTTCAAAATTTTAAAGAGATAAATTTTAACTTTTAGAGAGAGTGTATGTTAAAATTTTAGAGAGAGGGTATGTTAACATTTTTGAGAGAGAAAGTACCAATTTTTTTAGAGAGATGAACTTCTCAAAATTTGAGAGAGAGAAATTATATCAAAATTTAGCTTTTAGAGAGAAACTATCATACTTTAGAGAGAGAAAGTACAAGAAAATTTTTAGAAAGAGAAACTATCTCAATTTTTTAGAGAGAGAGAAACTATTTCAAAACTTTTAGAGAGAGAAACACTCATATTTTAATTTTTAGATAGAGAAGCTATATCAAATCTTAAGTTTTAGAGAGAGAAAGAATTCTTGAAATTGTAGAGAGAGCAAATATTCTTAAAATTTTAGAGATAAATTATTATAAATTCTAGAAAGAGAAACTGCAAAAAAAAATAAATTAGGGAGAGATATATCTCATTTTTTAGAGAGAGAAACTATCTCGAATTTTGAGTTTTAGAGAGAATCTATTTGGAATTCTGAATTTTAGAGAGAGAAAATATATTAAAAATTTAAAGATAAAAATTATATCAAATTTTAGAGAGAGAAACTACCTAAAATTTTTTAGAGATAGAAACTTTTTCAAAATTTTTGGAGAGAGAAACTATCACAAAATTTATATTTTAGAGAGAGAAAGTATTTTAAAATTTTGGAAAGATAAACTATATCAAATTTTAGATACAGAAAGTACATGAAATTTTAGAGAGAGAAACTATCTCGAAAGTATATCAAATTTTAGAGAAACAATATATCAAATTTTAATGAGAGAAACTATTTCAAAATTTTAGTGAGAGGAAGTATCTCCAACTTGAAGTTTTAGGGAGAAAAAGTATCTTAAAATTTAAGAGAGTAACTATATCAAATTTTAGATAGAGAGAAAGTACATAAAGTTTTTAGAAAAAGAAACTATCGCAAAATTTTTAGTGAGAAATTATCTCAAATTTTCGTTGAAAGAGAAAGCATCTTAAAATTTGAGAGAATAACTATCATATTTTAGAGAGTGAAACTACTTAAAATTGTTTAGAAAGAGAAACTATCTCAAGTTTTAAGTTTGAAAGCGAGTACCTTGAAATTTTAGAAAGAGAAATTATATTAAAATTTAGAGAGAGTAATGTACCTAAAAATTTTAGAGAGAGAAATTATCTCAAAATATTTAGATAGACCATTTCAAATTTTAAATTTTGGACAGAAAGTATATAAAATTTTTGAGAGATAAACCATATCAAATTTTAGAGAGAGAAACTATCTCAAAATTTTTATAGATACACTATCCCAAATTTTGAATTTTAGAGAGAGAAAGTAAATAAAAATTTTAGAGAGAGAAATTGTATCAAGCTTTGTTACCAAACAATGGACATGAAAGTGATTGCAAGGAATCCATAAATTTTGTATAGCTTATCCAAACATGAGATTTGAGGAATCCATGACAAAAATCCTTGATATTGAAAATCTATAGATTTACTTAGAATTTCAAAGATCAAGATTATTGATTTCTTCCTATCGAAACGAGCCCAAAGGTCTGTTTGGATAGGGGGAAATTAGGAATCTTAGATATTTGAAAACCAAAGAAATCTATGGATTTTCAATATCAAAGATTTTTGTCATGGATTCTTCAAATCTCTTGTTTGGACAAACTATACAAAATTCATGGATTCCTTGTAATCACTTCCATGTCTATTGTTTGGTAACAAAATTTGATACAATTTCTCTCTCTAAATTTTTTTATATACTTACTCTCTCTAAAACTCAAAATTTGGGATAGTGTATCCATAAAAAATTTTAGATAGTTTTTCTCTCTAAAATTTGACATAGTAATTTACTATACTTCTTATCCAAAATTTAAAATTTGAAGTTGTCTATCTAAAAATTTTGAGATAATTTCTCTCTCTCTAAAATTTTTTGTTGCTTTACTCTCTCTAATATTTAATATTTATCTTTTTAAAATTTTAAGATACTCTTTCTCTAAAATTTAAAACTTGAGATAGTTCTCCTCTTCAATAATTTTAGGATAGTTCCCCTCTTCAATAATTTTGAGATAGTTTCACTTTTTAAAATATGATATAGTTTTTTTCTCAAATTTTAAGATACTTTCTCTTTCGAAAAGCTAAAATTTGAGATAATTTTTCTCTAAAATTTTTACGATACTTTTTTTTTAAAAATTTTTTTTTATGCACTTTTTCTCTCTCTCTAAAATTTCATATAGTTACTCTCTTAAATTTAAAGATGCTTTCTCTCTCTAAAACTTCAAGTTTGAGATAATTTCATTCTCTAAAAAAACTTAAAATTTGATATAGTTTATTTCTCTAAAATTTTTTGAGATAGTTTCTATTTCTAAAACTTTTTAGGTATTCTCTCTAAAATTAAAAATTTTTAGGATCTCTCTTTAAAATTTGATATAGTTTCTCTCTATAAAAATTAAAATATGAGATTGTTTCTCCCTCTATAATTTTGAAATAGTTTCTCTCTCTAAAAAATTGAGATAGTTTATCTCTCTAAAAATTTACATGTATTTTTTCTCTCTAAAATATGATAGTTTTTCTCTAAAATTTAAAATTTGAGATAATTTATCTCTCTAAAATTTTTAGATAGTTATATCTCTAAAAAAAAATTTGGTACTTTTTTTACTTAAAATTTTAACATACTTTCTCTCTCTGAAATTTTAACAAATTTTTTCTCTTTAAAATTTTAAAAATACTTTTCTCTCTAGGAGTTAAAAATTTGAGATAAATTTTCTATTTAAAATTTTGAGATAGTTTATCTCTCTAAAACAATTTAATACTTTTTCTCTCTAAAATTTTAACGTACTTTTTCTCCCTAAAACGTTAACGTACTTTCTCACTCTAAAAGTTAAAATTTGAGATAGTTTTTCTCTCTAAAAATTTCTCTTCAAAAATTTTGAGATAGTTTTTTTCTCAAAAAATTTCTCACTAAAAATTTTGAGATTGTTTTTTTCTCTAAAAATTTTGAGATAGTCTTTCTTTTTAAAAAATTTAAGTATTTTCTCTCATTAAAATTTTTATACCTACCGAATGCTCCAACCATTGAATTGGTTTTATTTCGATGATTTTGATTTTCCCGATTTTAAAGTTTCCTAGTCCTTGAACACTCCAAACAATGGATTTAGACAATACGCAGGAATCCATGCCTTAAATTCACCCAAACATGCCCTTAGGATTTTAGGATTTTTGTTATTTTATTTCCGAATCTGCAAGCTGTTCGTGTATCTTTGTGCTCGTCACTTTTTAACTGGTACGGATCATCTCTATCGCTCATTTATGTCGACCTTTCTGTCCATTCCTTGAGCTCACTTAAATCTCCGTTCTTGAATCTATTGAATTGGTCATTCTGCAATCTTATATAGTGGTATGTATTTGTCTAAATTTATTCATTTCCTTCTATCTATTCTTTGTATATGGTTTTGGGAAGAAATTCGTTTTTATTTTTTGGATGGATTTGGTAGCTTCCTAGAGTTCTATCTCGAGAATTCCGTTTGAGGTAAGGAATTGCTTCTACTGAGGTTCTTTTCTGTGATTTCTGTTCTTTCAGTGGATTAGGGCTCTTTTATTTCTTGGGTTTTAATGTCTGTAAATTTATTTCTGTTCTTGCAATGGATTAGGGCTCTTTTATTTCTTGGGTTTTAATGACTGTAAATTTATGCCGTTTCTCAGTTCTTATTTTTATATTTTTATAATTTTTATGAATTTTGAGTAAATCAGAAGTCTTCTTTGTGCTGTAAAAGACCAAAATGTTCTTAGGTCCTTTCATGTCAAACCGGGGTTTTTTTCTCACTTATTGATCCATTTTCAGGATATTAATCCCTGTTGTTTCGATTTTCTTCCCCTTATGTAACTTATCATTTGCAAGCTCATTTGAATGATCTTTTTTTGTAATGAAAATATCGTTTCATTTAGTTTCGTTACGAGAAATATCAATTTCAGCATCGGAAATGGCCTATTATTTGAGTTGTTCGATGCGTATTTGTACCCATTCTTTCTGGTTTTCCAATTATTTATTATCTAGTCCTGATTATGACATATTTCCTTTTATGTTATTAATTGTTAAAATCCCAGCAATTATCCAGTGAATTTCAATAAAAAAGACAAACATGATAGTATTCCAACCAAACTCAAATATCTCAATAAAGATAATCGTCTCTAAGATTGGTGATTTGGTGTCGCCATGAGCATTTCAATGTCTCTATGTACATCCTAATCCTTGGTTTTAGGATTTCTGTTACAATAGTTCTCACATGATCCTGACATATTCATGACCATTTCATTTCATCTTAATATTTATGATTATCTAACCTTTCTATCTTGTCACTGAAAACTATTATTTTAATTTAGGTTAGTAAGTTGTCATTTCCTTTTTTTTGTTTTGTGATTTATTTACTGGAAACTGATGATTCTCCTATATGATAAATTACTGATTTCCATGACCTAGAATTTTACTATAGTATATGTGTTTATCCTTTGTAACATTGAACATATGAAATAGGTTAAAGTTTCTTGTCTGTTGCGGTGATGGGCGGTGGAAAAAAGAGGTTCAACAAGAGCAAAGGGTTAGGCCGAGGGTCATTTGTTGCTGGTGGGGTTTTGGCAGATTGGGCAAATGATTGTTCTCCCAGTAGAAGGGACCTAACAAATCAAGGTTCTTTATGGCCTTTTTAATTATCTCAATTTTGCTTGTCTTTGTGAGTTTAAAAGAAAAGTTGGGGGTTTGATTTGTGTGTGATTTTCAAAGCTATTGATTGGTGGCCTTGTCTTTTATCTCTCTCTCTCTTGGGTGTGATATATCTTGTTTTTATGGTTTCCTTGATTGGGCTTTGTGGAGTTTGTGCACCTCCATTCTATGAGATTCTTTGTTTTTCTTTATTTTCTCTGGAATTTAGTGGGGGAAACTGATTATGAAGTAAATGTTGAAATGCCAGGGACATCTCGTTCAGCTCCATCAAATTTATGCCAAGGGAAAGGGTTTGTATCAAATGAAATGTCCATCAAGACCCCTTCAAACACTGGTTCTGTTTCATCAAATATGGGTAGAGGGAGAGGCTCTGTATCAAATGGCAAATCCTTCGAGGCCACTTTCAATGCTTTTGGCTATGTGTATCCTGATACTGAGACTGTTGGATGCTCTGGTATGAAACTTGAGGTAATGTTTTTCATTAATCATTTTCCCTTTCCTCTTATTCCCTAGGTGACATATTTGTCTTCCATCCTCTCCCTTCCCACACCCACACCCACACCCACACCCACACCCACCCCCACACCCACACCCACACCCACACCCGCTGTTCTTCGTCTTTTCTTTCATATTATCTGTGTCATTTGGTCCATTGTTTTACTTGATTGATCTAACAAAAAGGAACATCCCTTATCTTATCTGCATTTTGATTGTGGTTACATGTTTTGTTTCCTATAAATTTTACCTTTCTTCTATTTTACATTGAACTTTTGTCAGACTGTATTTGAATGTGATCTTGTTCAGTTTTAAAAAATTTTGGTTATTCTAATAATTTTTAGTTAGACCTAAGGTCATATCTGTTAATTCAGGGATGTTTGAGAACTTGGGCAGGCAACTCTGTAGTTACCCAAGTCCAGCTTGGTTTAGTGAATTGCACACACTTTAAACAAAAAAACTTTGCTGGAGGAAGATGAAGGCTTTTGACTAGCCTTGTCTTTCTACAATTAATTTGAGTCCCTGGGTCATTGCAATTATTCTTAAAAGGAACTTTTTACCTTTTTTTATATCATTTCATCTTTGTTTAACAATTCCCAAGTTGATTTGGGATTTCGATGGGCCAACTTGCCATGCAATCTGGCTTTCTTTTCCAAAACTCTGGTTACTAAAGTATTTTTCTAGTATTTATATTAAAACAAAGTAGTTCCAGGAACTGTATGCTGAACAGAAGGAGCCTGTCTTATCAAGCAATTGTTTTCAAGAGAGAAGTCCAGGCAATGCAACTGCAAACATTGAAGATTGTCCTGAAGATTCCCAAATTGCTGCATATATTGACCGAACACCAAGTGAAAAGTTTGTGAATACACATTTGATTTATGATTGTGATGATGATTTAATTCTGGGTGAGGGTTGTCAAAGAGGGCTGGGATATCACAAGATGGAGTCGACAACAAGTGCTATGCTGGAGAAAAAGGAGAGTGGAGAAAGTCATATCCCTTCTGTTGAAAAGGATGATGTCATGAAACTTGAGAAACTCAATAAAGATTCTGCATTGGAGAAGGAATCTGAGAGCAATATGAGATATGATCAGAAATATGACCAGTCTTCCAAAGGGGTTAGAACAAAGGGTAAACCTTCCAAAAGGAATGATGGGTTTTTGGCTATTGGAACGGTAAAATTTTACACTGAAGATATACCGGGGCAGAGTGATGAAGACGATGGGTTGATGAATGAGTATGCAGAGTCACTCGACGATGAAAGCTCAGAGAATTCTGCCTCCTCTTCTGGCAATTCTATTGGGTCGTCAGAGAGTGATTATTCAAGTGAAATAGATACTGATAATGACTCTGATATTGATGATGAGCTGGTAGAAGATTATTTGCAAGGAATAGGTGGTAGCTCTAAACTGCTAGAAACCAAGTGGTTAGCTGAAAGGGAACTCTCACTATATTCTTCTCCTCTTGGTGGCCCGCATGAAGTTGGGAACCCTTCTAGTTCTTCCCACGATAGCAGTGATGGAAGCATTGATGACTTGGTTGGGGTTGATATGTTTCAATCACTTTCAAGAAAAACTTCAACCAAAAAAACACTGGGAAATAGTAGTAAAGCAAAGTCGAAATATAAAACTCCATCAGCTGTGGAGTGGAATGATAGGAGTAATGATCTAGGGAATATTTTGAACAGTGTTTTGTTTATTAAGGATTCTAGGAGCACCTTTAGGAGAAGAAAACATGTGGTTCCATTGGCTCAGTCTTGGGCTTCTGAAGCTCATAAAAGTAAAGCATACAAGAATCTTTCAGGTATTTGTTGGCTATCTTATTGTGCATCTTCCTGGTAATCAATATATGCAGCAACTGTTGTTTACTTGTGACTGCTGTCCCTTGTCTTTGATTCTTTTACTTGGAAAACATTCTTGAATTCACATTCTAACTGCATGGCTCTTTCACACTATAATTGCTCCCTGTTCTTTCGATACTTTTGGCATCAATTCTCATAATGAAAGCTCTTACTGAAAATGTTTAGTCTGACTATGTATTCCATAATTCTTGTTTGTAATATCTTCCATTTTTCTTGTGTTTAATCAATTTGTACTGTTGAACTCCTGAGGCGACACTTCTAGAAGTATAAGGTGTTCCTTAGATTATTATCCATTCTCAGGGGAGCTAATCTATTTGGTCTTGAGTCGGCTAACCAAGTTCTTGAAACGGATGCCAATTACATTTCTAACTCTTGAGTCAACATTAGGACTGCTGATTGGCTTTACAAGGGTCATTCCTTATGCAAGTTATGATCGAGTCCGACTAAAGATGTCAACTCTTTTCTAATGTTGACATGCATCAGCAAATACAGGTGAACAATTAAATTTGTTTTGGAAACATGCTTAGTTCTGAAATTGCTGTAACTTTGGGCTATCTTTTGAGCAAAGGGTTTGAATTTTGATTTACATGATCCATATTCTTGAGGCCTAAGTTATCCATGAGGCCTAAGTTAGTTAATAAGCATTTTGCACGTGCGTCCAGTAAAGCAGGACCAGGAACGTACTGTTTTAAAGTCAACTCATTGTCTAGGATTTTCAAGAAGGCTGTCTGCATAACATATATGCATTACTGTCAAACAAAATTTTGATTCAAACAAATAAATTGGAACCCCTATGAAATGCTGATCAATGCATGGGATTCACTACTTTTATCCATCTAATACCTGGTTAAATGATGGATCTCTACATGTTTGCGTTTTGTGTTTTGGTTCTCGTGAGAAAATGATGACAACATTTCTAATTTCCTATAGAATGAGTTGTTTTATATCTGCTTCACAAGAGTAGGCAGAATGTTCCTTGGAAAATAAGACTTGGGTCAGTAATGAGCAGTTTAACATGCACTATATGAATTTCTTGAACTAGATGATTCAAAAGCCAGTGAGGAGCAATTTGTACAGATTGATGCAGATATAGCGCACATACTAGCAGCTGCCTTAGAATGGTGGAAGTGATTGTAAGTGCATGGGGAGGTTGTGGGGCCGGTATGATAGTTATGACGTTTTTTGTCAAGAAAAAGTTGCCACATTCACTTTTTGATATCACGAAAGCCTTCATAACAAACTAGAAAGGTGCTCATCAGGAACAACTAATATAGTTTTCTTCTTCATTGAGTATGACTTCATTAGCCATTTTCTAATGATTGGCCTGATGGGAATCTTTGAAGCCTAACGTTCTTATTTAGATGCTGAGTTTCTTGAACCATGCCTGGGTGCTTATTGGAGTCCATGAATGGACTTATTAGATTGGAAATCATGGAGTGGGCTGTGAGATGATTGGTTTCCTATTGGCATACTAAATGTGTTTTATCTTGGACCATAATTATCCGAATCTATTACCAGAAGTCATGATGCTGATTTGGAACCCCGATTCGGCGATTCTGAATAGGAATCCTCAGGATACCCATTTCCATAAAGTCTAGCATCTTGATCCCTTATTTTGGAAATCTCAATTCCAACACTAATAGAATCTCGTTTCCAATATTTACTGATTTTCGATTCTGCAATTGGTGAATCTCGATTCTACACTTGTTGAAATTGTTTTTCATATTTACCAGAATTCTACCACTTCCCCACTTGTTTTTTTGCTTTTTTATGAGAAGTGATGTTTATAAGTTTTCAAGGCATCAAACTACTCAAGTTAGACGCTTAATTTCAAGCTACAAGTTATAGTTATATGTTTTAGCATGAAATGACCAATAGAAACGAAAGTAGTGGTTCACATTCTCTACTTAATTCTTAAAGTATACATTATATTGATCCAATGGAGAGATTGCAACTCCAAAATGTTAGAAATAATGTACTACATATAATGTGAACATGTATGTATGGCATGTCGGACAATGGCATTGAAATGTGTATTGTTTTCCTCTCAGTTTGCTCTCGATTTGAAAAATATCGGAATCTCGATTTCATGGATAAAGGAATCTTGTTTCTATATTGGTCGATTCCAACTAGGATGGAAATTTGATTCCAAAGTGCTAGGAATCTCGGTTCCATCTATGTAGGGATCTCATTTCTATTTTGGTCGAATCTCGATTCCTAAAAATAGGAATCTCATCCCCCATGATTCCTCTTGTAGGGACGTCGATTCTGAAAACAAGAACCTTCCAGCAGGTGGCGATTCCACGCTTCCAATTTCTAAGTCGATTCAGTTTGTGAATTGCTTTGGGTAACTATGTCTTGGATATGACCATTTAAATTTGTATTTTAGGTGTCAAGTAGGAAATTTTCATGGATACTTGTGCAGTATGGGAGGATGACAATTCAATTGACTTTTGAAGAAAACAATTGCATCCAAAAACTTGACACTGTACATATCTTTAGAAACCATTTATTGGAGCCACGGAAACTTGATTCCTTAAATTTGGAATCTCGAGCCAACACATCTTTAGAAACTTGAACCAATTAATTGTGGGTAGGCGTTCCCAAATATATTGAATCTGGATTCCAGCGAGGATTAAATCTTGATTCCACGTCAATTGGAGTAGAAATCTTCCTTTGAATGCTTCTAGTGGTTACAGGGTTTCATTATTTTACTTGTGCCACCCTGGATCGCTTTTACTTTAAATTTAAAATATAACTGGTAAATACAAAACATACAATTAAAAGTAAAACCATGCGGTAGACATAATCCTAGTTTGTCTTTATAATAATGAAGTCAAAATCACAATTTAGAAATACTTGTTGTTTGTATATAATGGCCGTAAGTTCAATAGTCAACACAATCACTTTAAAATTTGGGAACCTTCTAATAAAAAACATCCAATATAGGTTCTAAAGTTGATGAGACTCAAGATGTGTTTGTCGCTTCCTTCTCCATAAAAACGAAATCTCGATTCCTGGTATGGGTCGTTAAATGCATTCCATAGTCCATATTATCGTAAATCTCGATCTCAAACTGGCATGGATAGCTGATCCATATACTTCAGAAACTTGATCCCAAATATATTAGAATCACGATACGAAATATGAATATATCTCTGTTCCACATATGTTAGAAACTCGATGCCATAGATGTCAGAAACCCGATTCCGCATATTTAGGAATCTTGACTCCTGGAGTATCGATTCCAGGGGGATGGGAATCTCGATTCCATATGTGGATGAAACTTGGATCTATTTCGGTCGAAACATGATTCTCAAAAACCAGGAATCTCGTTCCTAGCGATTCCTATTGTACGAACAACTATTCCTAAGACATGAATCTTCAATCCGGTCGCGATTCCGTGATTCCGGTTTTTAAAATGATTCGGGTTCCCAGGGGTTTCCAACAACTATGGTTTGAATACTTAAGGATTCTTGCTTAATTATATTCTATAACCTGGAATGTTTTGCCATATGAAACTCATTTCTTGTTTTCCATCATGGTTCCAAATGGTTGGGTGTGTGATTCTACAAAGGTAGGAATTTCCAAATGAATCTCGAAATCTCGATTCTGATTAGTTTGTTGGAACCCTCGTCCATTCAATCCATTCAATCTTCATTCAATCTAAAATTCAATCCATTCAATCGATTCAAACCATAGTTGTTGGAAACCCCTGGGAACCCGAATCATTTTAAGAACCGGAATCACGGAATCGCGACCGGATTGAAGATTCATGTCTTAGGAATAGTTGTTCGTACAATAGGAATCGCTAGGAACGAGATTCCTGGTTTTTGAGAATCGTGTTTCGACCGAAATAGATCCAAGTTTCATCCACATATGGAATCGAGATTCCATCCTCCTTGGAATCGAGATTCCCATCCCCCTGGAATCGAAATCTCGAAACCCGAATCAGATTGAATGGACGAGGGTTCCAACAATAGGAATTTCCTGGCCACCCATGATTCAGCACCACTGCTTCCTAAATCAATTCCAATATCAGGCATTACCAACAACTATGGTTTGGATGCATCCAAATGTGGTAGTTGTTTGGATTACAACCAATTTTTTTTTTTTAATGGGTTTGGACACGTTTGAATACGGCGTGTTTCTCAGATACTAATAATTTAATAAAAAAAAAAAATCAAATTTGCCTCAAAATCTTTGTTGGAAAGAAATCTACTTCTTGTTGAATTTTTTTTGGCATCTCTCTCAGACCCACCCTTCCTCTCTGAAGTTCCCCACCACAACTCTCTATAACCTCTCTCTAGAACTCTCTCTTTCACTCTCTGGCCTCAACCCTTAGACCATAGTAATCAATCCCTTTCTCTCTCTAGCGTTAGGATTAGGGTCTATGTTTCTATCTCTGTCTTTGCAGTCGGAGAAAATGTTGGTAGATGGAGAGTTAGGGGAATCAAGCAATATGTGTCAAGATTATGAGAGTGTTACATTAGGTGCTCTAAAGGCTCCAAGTTCATTGTTTAGGTTGATTAGATCTCTACTGTCTCTGTGTTCAAGGCCCTTTTTGTTGATGTACAAGCAAAGCAATAATGCCTTATCTACAAGGCTAATCCTCAAAGATGATGATACCCTAAACAGCTATGAGTCATGCTTGCCACATTGTCCATCTACTTTGCAGTACCGTGCCAGATTCAATGGTTAGTACCACACCTTCTTCTAATGCCCTAAATAACACACCACACTGAGTTAGAGGCCTAGCTTTAGAGCTTGAGGCTGTGTTCTTATGTGTAACATGATTTTGAGCAATTTTTCTCTCTTCTCTCCTCTCTCTCTCTCTCTCTCTCTTTCTCTCTCTCTCTCTCCCACACACATCTTAGGCTCTTGGCTCCCTTGCATCTCCCATGTCTTCTCTCTCTCTCTCCTCTCCCTCTCTCTCTCCATTGGCTGTAAGAAGAAGCTAGGGTTTTTCCTAAAGAGAGCTGCATGCTTGTGGATTCCCTAAAGTAGAAGTTTTCATGCATCTTGTCATTGATGGAGTTTGTGTTGTGAGTTTGTGGAGTTTGAAGGAAGAGAGAGAAAATATAGACATGGGCAATGGGTTTAATGGGGTTTTTTCTCCAGGATAAGAGAAAACTCTCATGTTCTCTCCCGCTTTCTGCTCCACCAAACAATCTATGGACAAAATAAAATAAATAAATAAAATAGCAAGACTTCTATATTCAACATGGAAAGCTTGTAACCTTTTTTTTTTTTTTAATGAGAAAAATTTTAAATGATGCATCCAAACTGGTTGCTTAACATTAAGCGGTAAGAACTCTTATATTTTGACAATGGTTTATGCTAGAGGATGTGCCACTCATTGTAGGGCCGTATACATCATTTGGTGGATTGGGCAACATTTGTTCCATCTGGTAGAGATTTGTGTGTGCTTTCTGGGAAATTTTGGATTCCTCTAAGGCCCCATTTGGATCCCAAGAAAAAAATTGTTTGGAAAAAACTATTTCATGTGAAATATGTTTCTTGCGAAAAGCATTTCCTGTAAAATGGGCTTCTGTTGTCTGGTTAGCATATTGATGCAACCTGGAAGATACAATTTCTACCTTAAAATGCAAATCTCTAGAGAGGAAAACCTGGTAGAGATAGAGAGAAGGAAATGGCTAGAGTAAGATGGAAGTAGAAGAAGATATCTATGAATAAGGAGAGAGAGAGCAAGGGAGAGAGAGAGAGAGAGAGAGAGAGAGAGAGAGAGAGAGAGAGATGGCTAGGGGGAGAGACGAGAAGAAATTGCGACTTCTCCAAGTAGCTGTCTGCTCATTTTATTTTATGTTTTTGTTTGGCTCTGTGAGGTAATCTGATAGGGAAATTTTTTTTTGGGAAAATTAACAGAAAAATCCTTTTTTATTTTCGAAGTTTAAAAATAGTTTGATGTAGTTTATATTTTACACTTAAGTGCCACATTTTTTGAATATTGTATTTTTATTTTGTTCTTTTTCCTTGATGTCCAATTAAGCTCAAATTTGGAGCAGCCATACTTCTCACTATAATGTACGTGTGAAAATTAAAAATGAGTTGAAAATGACCAGAATACCCCTACATGTTTTATAATATTCGAGATATTTTGATTATTTTATTTACTATAAGATATTGTTTTGTAGTTTTTTGCAAATGTGAGATGGTGATAAGTGTCAACTCCCCAAATATGAGCTCAATCCAATCTATAGAAGAGAAAATAGTCTTAAAATACAATGTGCACTATCAAGAAGTGGGACTTGAGCGTAAAATTTAAAATTTCATGCAACGGTTGCATAGTAATATAATGCAACAATCTTTAAAAACTATGTTGGGGCCATTTGTTTGATCCAAATTTTGAAATATACACTTTTTTCATTCTAATGAACAATTACTAAAAAGAAAAATTTGAAAATGGAACCTACAAAATATGTTTTTAGCTCAATTAACATAGGCCATCCATTTTGATAAGATGGTTAGATTTATTTTTTCTTTACCAATTTTTTTAGATGGCTTTATTATCATTAAATGAACAATGTTAAAAAAGAAAAAAGTGATTTTGAGTTATTAAAGGTTAAGATCTTGAAATTCACCAAATGAATGGTCTAGATTCATTGTTGGAGGGGACTCATTTTGACCATATCTAGGGTTCAAATCCAACTTTTTATTTTAGGGATTGATTATTGAGATGAAAAGAGTGTGTGTGCAAAATTTTGGGTCATACAAATACCACAAACATGGGTTTTTAGAAGTGTGGTTGCATTATCCTATGATACAACTGTTGCATGAGATCATTGCCCAAAATATGGTATTGTTTTCATAAATTCCCCTCAGTTTTTAGGTTGTTGAGAGAAAATTTTTCTCTTTTATGGGCTCAAAATAAAGTACAATTTCTTGCAGAAAAAAATTTCTGCGCTAGATTTTGTTTCCCAACAGCATAAATGGGCAATCTCCCTAGAAAACCGCTGCCTGGTAGTTTTTTTTTCAAGGACCCAAATGGCACCTAAGGGCTTGTTTTTCTCCAAGTTGTCATGTCTGGAAGCTGGTTCACTGGTGAATAAACTACCATATCTTGGAACTGAAATGGAATCGTTTTAGATTGGGAATTTCATGTCTTCTATAGTGGATGTTATTTTCCTTGTACTTCTCATTTATCCCATGTTTTAAAATCAAAATAAAAAACCTTCATTCCTTGTTTCTGTATTTCTTTTCTTAGTGGAATCATTAAGGATTAAAGTATTTTATGCCTATAGAGAAAAACTTTGTCTGATGAATTTAATATTTTTTGAGCCCATGTTTTCCCATGTTGTCTATTGCTTCTATTCCTGCCCTTTCCGTTAGTGTGTAACTGGTACATTCCATAGACCACTCAGTTAATCAGTATATTTGATAACTAATCATTATCATTTACACATCTAAGATAGTTCCTTTATATATAAGAGGTTCTTAGCTCAGTTATTATCTCTGAAATGTTATGAATTCCAAGTGATTGCCTTCTTATTTCCTGCAGGCAAAAGGAAAAAACATCGCAAGGAAATAATTGCTTTGAAACGCCGTGAGCGAATGCTACACCGCGGTGTGGATCTTGATCAAATTAATATGGTAAGACTGCATTGATGGATAGTTTTCATATTTTTCTTTTCACAAGCTATATTCTTTTTTCCAAACTTTGAACTAGAAACCATCTTTACAGCTTTAAACTTTTCATGCTTTGTTGAGCCACAATAGATAGGCATTGTACAGCTCAGCTGCGGCACGTAGTATTGTCCATTTGCTATTTATGATCTAGTTAAATGCAATGTTCGAAAATCGACTCGGCCAAGGTACTCAGGCCTTGGATGAGGCGAGTTACTTGAGCGAGTTCGAGTAAATCCTTGAGTCTAGCTCTTTTTTTTTTTTTTTACAAAAATAAAGATAAAAAATTGTTATATATAATATGAGTGCCACTTCTAACAATCAAGTAGCGAGTGACATACTGGTTAGGCCACCCTGTGTCAACATAACTCTTTACTAGAGGTCTTGAGTTCCATTCGTAGGGGGCTACATTTTTATTGAAACTCCCATCATATGAAAAAAAATGACCGCCTTTGTTCCCATCATATGGAAAAAAAATGGCGGTCTTTAAAAATGGTGTTCTCCAACGGGATTTGAACCCGACCATGCTAAAATAAATGCTTGAGGACTAACCGTGAAGCCATTCAAGGATATTTGACTTAAACTTAATTATATATTTGAAAAAATGTTGGACAACCTACTCGCCCAAAACTCTCCTCGCCGATAAGGCGAGGCCGAGTTACTCGGCCAAGTCCGAGTGGCCCCAGTCGAGTCTCAGAACAATGCTTGTGGACTAACCGTGAAGCCATTCAAGGATATATGACTTAAACTTAGTTATATATTTGAAAAAATGTTGTAGAACCTACTCGCCAAAAACTCTCCTCACCTATAGGGCGATGTCGAGTTACTCGGCCAAGTCCGAGTTTTCCCAGTTGAGTCTCAGAACAATGCTTGCGGACTAACTGTGAAGCCATTCAAGGATATTTGACTTAAACTTAATTATATATTTGAAAAAATGCTGTACAACCTACTCGCCCAAAACTCTCCTTGCCTGTAGGGCAAGGCCGAGTTACTCGGCCAAGTCCGAGTGGCCCCAATCGAGTCTCAGAACACTAGTTAAATGCTTGATTTTATCTGGGTGTTCTTGTAAGACCAACCATTTACTATAGTTTTATGAGTTGCTGAGGTTGGTTTCATCAGGAAAAGTTTGTTTGTAAGGATAATCTTTTTGTGAACTTGATGCAGAATTTGAGACAGATGGTTTTGAATGAGGAGGATATATCATCTTTCCAACCAATGCGTACTCGTGATTGTTCTCAGGTATAACCACTTTCCTTCTATTCACATTCCGAGGTTCCATTGGTGTGAGTATAATTTAAAAAATGAGGACATTACATGGACCTTTGTGATATAGAAAATGAAATAGTTCATTATTTCGTTTTGTTGTATTTGGTTCTCCAGCACATCAAGTTTCACCTTTTCGTATTATTACTCTGGGAAGTAGTTATTGAGAGCCAAACAACAGTCAATGATATTTATACAAATTCAAAAACTATGATAGGAGTTAAGGTGCCCCTTCAATGATGAGAAATGCCATGTCTGCAAAGTATACTTATTCACACATGTTGGCCATCTTATTTGATTACCAAATTAGCTTTCTTGGTAACAAGAACAAATCAAGAACATGAAAATCACATAAGATATCTCCAGATCCATGGAAATTTCATCCATTTTCCTTGGACATGGGGAAGCTCTTTTGAGCCATCGGATCATGTTGAGCAAGGTTCATTGTAAATGACCGGGGTATGTTGAATTCTTTTGTCAGAAATAAAAAACGTTCTAATGCTGCATAGATTTTCTCCAGCATTGCTTGGTTTTCCAAGGTTCTGCAAAGTATCTTGGTATGGTTTGTTCTGTGTTTTTGTTGGCACCCATATAGTGCACGGGGCTGGTCACCTTTCGCTTGTCATGTTGAAAGTCATATTAATGTTGTCAATGGAAATTGGTAACCCATCCTTACGGGGGCCACAGTCCGCCAGCACTTCGATCTTTACAAATGATGCGAAAGGAGTTTGGGAAATTAAATCCGGCCTTCATTCGATCTTAAAACCAAAAAAATTCAGCAACCGACTAAATTCTAACTAAATACTCCTTTAGTTTTGTTGCGGCATCATCGACTCGAGTTTTTGTTGCGGCATCATCCACTTCCCTTAGCTGATGGTGAAGTCCAACATATCCACGCAAATGTTCTTTGTAAAGCATGAGGTTGAATAACCTGAATGCATCTATGATGGTTATCCACTTGGCTGACATGGTGGACAATGGGCTGCGATTTGATAAATTACATTTGAATGCCCTTGCAAACGTAGAAGCACTAAAATCACCTGGTACTGAAGGGTAAAACATGAGTGCCCCTTTAAAATGGCCACTCTTCTCCATGGTTGAAAAACAATTGTTTTTATGGCCAAACTTTGGTGGCCAGCACTTTCAAATCCCATAAAAGTTTTCTCCATCGCCTCACAATAATAACACAGGGTATGCATAAGACTCATCAAAGTCTTACTGAGGCCGAGCTTGAGGCCGAATATATTTATTTACTGCATGAGATCATTGATAATAGTCTGCTGGCTGCATACATCAGGTACATCCCATCGGCTTGCTAACATTGTTGCACCAATAAAAAGAAACTTTACAGTTTTGGTACTAGAACACATTGATCAAATAATGTGAATGTGGAGTGGTTGAAGATGGGTAGCAAGGGCTTGTTCATGAACTAGAGTTTCTCCAACCTTGTATTTCCTCATAGTTTTGTGACTGAAGTTTGCTTTAGATGTCGTGATTCTTCCATAAAGCTCTGAAGAACTGATTCTACCACTTGATGGTGCCACTTGAAAACATGCTTTCTTGGTGCAAATATTGAACCTCCACATACGATCACCATTTTCTACTTGGCTGACATGTGCTTTCTGACCATCAATCTTGACTACTTCATCGTCTCTACTTCTATTTTTACTAAACGTACACTCCATATACTCTGTCTTAGTCCGACTAATTTTAAAACCTTCGGATTCTAGAGCATCCCTCCAAAGTTCTAACTTTGTGTTGATGCCGTTTCGGGTCTCATCAATCAGTACTATGTCATCTGCGGACAACATGCACCACGGTACCTTATCCTGTAGGTGGCTAGTTAGGTCGTCCATAACTAAGACAAAGAGGTACGGGCTCAATGCTGACCCTTGATGTAGACCTATTGTCACTGAAAACTCATTCGTCTCTCCACTAGTTGTTCATACACTAGTTAGCGCTCCATCGTATATATCTCTCACTAAGTCGATGTAGTGTTTAGAGATGCCTTTCTTATCCAACACCTGCCAAATCAAATCTCGAGGTACTCTATCATAAGCTTTCTCTAGATCAATAAAGACCGTATAGAGGTCTTTTCCCTTTGCCCCAAACTTCTCAATCAGTTGCCTAAATAGGAAAATAGCCTCAGTAGTTGACCTTCCTGGCATAAAACCAAATTGGTTTTCAGATACCTTCCTAGAAAAACAAGATTTGTTATATGTAACCATATAATATATACTGCAGTATATAGTATATGCAAAAGACTATACCACATTGCTAGACTATGCCATACTGCTATACCATGCTACTATCATAGTTGATGTAAATGTCTGAGATTTTAAATTGTTTTGGGAATCAGAATCGTAGAATTAAAACTTGTTAGAAGATTCATGTTTCCGGAATCAATGTTTGTACGAGGGGAATTGCAGGAAACGAGATTCCTACTTTATAGTAATCAAGTTTTTACCCAAATTGAATCGAGATCCCTACATACAAGGAATCGAGTTTCCTACCGCTTTGGAATCAAGTTTTTAACCTATTTGGAATCAAACCATATGGAAATGAGATTCTTTCATATATGGAATCATGATTCCGACATCTTATGTATCGAGTTTTTGATGTATTTGGAATCAAGATTCATATCAGTTTGGAATCAAGTTTCAACCACTTGGCAATAGAGATTTTAACTCTTATGGGGTGGAGTTGAAACCCTTTTATAATCAAGATTCCTACATCACCGACATCTTGTACCTTAACAACTTAGAACCCAATCAAGCAATCGAGATCAAAGGTCTCTAAGACCTGGAGAAGGGTTTTGTAAATATGAAGTCAATTTATTGAGTTATTGACTATTAAGCCTCAGACACGGTGTCAGAAGTAAAGTCTATCAATAGGCACTTGTACTCCACAGGGAAATTGTCTACACAAAATACAAATATTATCTCTTATATTTTTGAAATGTGGTTTTTATTTCAATATTATAATTCAAAATAGGACATTGTTTGTGCGGGGGAGTTGTCTGTGTTGTAGCTCTATTTGAATGTAAAACTCTTTACCAATAATATTTAAACAAATGCAACCAATCCAAGCACTATTAGAAATGTGATCCGAGCCAGTCCTAGCACTATTAGAAACATGATCCGAGCCGTTCCTAGTACCATTAGTACTCTCATTAATAATCCAACGCCCTAGTAATACCTTCCTTTGTTACTTGCTAAAGACATTAGAGTAATGCATGTCAAGTACTTCTTAACTTTGGACATTTGCATTTGAAAGTTGTTCGTGCTACAAATACTTTATCATTGCGTTCATCGGATTATTATTTGGAGCACCTATAAACCATAAGAAACAATGTCCTCCAATGGGGTTTCGAAATAACTGAAATAAGAATCCACATATATTTGAGGTGAGATTGCACATACAACGAATCACATTTTGTGCACCTATGAACATCGGTACTCGATTTTTTGGAAGGATTCCAAAAAAAGTAGATTGAAATTCTATGAAGATGAAAGGAATATTTCATGTTGATTGAATCGCAGTGTCCTGCACCTACGAATTGAGGTCTTAATGTTGTGGATTTTGGATTAAAAAAAAAATCAAGATTCATTTTATGGGGAATCGGGAATCAATAAAAAGCAATATTCCATGTTGATTGAATTGCAGTCTCCTGCACCTACGAATTGAGGTACTTAATGCTGGGGATTCTGGATTAAAAAAAAATCAAGATTCATTTTATGTGGAATTGGGAATCAATATGGAATCAAGATTCAATAAAAGTTGGAATTGAGATTTGAAAAGTTGGAACTGAGATTTCCATAAATGTTGTGATTGAGATTTGGAAAAAGTTGGAACCAAGATTCCTATGATAAGGAATCGAGAACGATTTCTGTGACAATTCCTTGTTAAAATTGCCGAATTAGGATATTCTGAAGTAGATTCACAACCTGAGCTGAAGATTCCAATAAATATGGCATCTATATTGTACCACATTTACCATACTAAATTATATCGCCATATGATATTGTTATGCTCAGGGATCTGGATCCCATGTCGCCCAGGATTTCGATCCCTAATAGTAAGGGATTTCCAAATTTTAAGATCCCCTTCCTTCGAGCATAGGTTTGGGTTTCTGGAGTGGAATCAACCCCTTGGTAGGTGGAGCCAGGTCACTATGGTCCATACATATCTTCTTGACAGGCCCTCATTGCACTCTTAATTTGGGCGTTGGAATCTTCTTCCTCTTCCTGATGAGAAGATTGATATTATTCTCTCCATCTCCTGGACTACCTTCTGTTTTCTTTTTGCTGCCATGATAGATTGTGGTATTTGTTGCTTGACATTCACGGGAACACTTAGCCAAGGCACAACATTACCTTGAACTTTTGCTAGACGATGTTTTAGGTGATTAATATAACCAGACATCTCTTTCCCACCGAGTCTATATCTTACTTTATCAATTGTATGAGGATCCATCTTCACCCATACTACCACCCTAGATCCTCATCTCCCCTCTTCTCCCAAGATTTACCCAATTGAAAAGTACTATAGGATCTACGTAGACATCTAAAAAAATAATTTCAGTCACATTCAATTGCTTTAACTAAAAATGGTTAATTTAGTTACTTTTTCTTTTTGAGTGAATGTGCTACTCTAGAAATAAAGTAAGCATACTAGAGGCATAAAAGCGAAAACCAAAAACACATGATCATCATCATTAAGTTAAAAAAAAAAGTAAGAACTTCTCACATGTTTAAATTATAAATATGTTCTTTTATACAAAAAAATATGAAAAAAAATTAATTTCCTGGATTATTCATTATAAAATCTTACTTTGGAAATAGTCTAAGCATGCTAGAGGCATAAAGAACCATTGAAAATATCTCATTAGCGTCATTAACTTTAAAAGAAAAAATATATTCCCATATTTCTTTATGTAAAATGTAAAATTAGGGCAAAAAAAAAAGAATCCTGAATTTTTAGAAATAAAAAAATGAAAAATACTCAATCAAAGAAAGTATAACTAGATCTAGTGATATTTGGGCAAATAAATTTGTTTACATGAATATTAATCGAAAAAAAAATTTGCTTAACCAAATTCTTGAAGCTGATCCATTCAACGATGTGGCTAGTGCCAATCCAGGCTTTCAATCTTTGCAGATATATCCTCAAATGCTCCAAATGAAAACCACTGGACTATATTTTTATTGTACTTTGTATATAGTCCATCCAAAGATATTGTAATTATTCACAGTGGGCTTTCAATCTTTGCAGATATACCCTCAAATGCTTCAAATGAAAATCTCTGGACTAAATATTTATTGGACTTTGTATATAGTTCATCCAAAGATCTTGTAATTTTAGGCCAAACCTTAATTCAATATTCCAAATATCAGATTTGAGAGATTTCATGCTTTTTTGTTGAGTCCAAGATTTAGACTGGATAGGCGATACAAAAAACAGGCCTGAGCTTTCCTTAAAAATAGGTCTGGGGCAAATTTTTAGGGTTTTGGAGCTTCAGTTGTGAAGAGAAAGCAAGAAAGGGGGCGGTATCCTACCCCCTTCAATTTTTGCAAATAGTGTCGGACTCTACCCCCTTATATTTTTGCATATATTGTTGGATTCAGTCTCAACTTGGGGCCAAACCATCCGTCACTGTTAGGACTTGGGCGGATTAGTGAGTCATAGTTACCAGGATCTCCTACTTTGGTAGGTGATCACTTATAGGATCTCGATTCTGTCTCTCCTAGAACTAATCTCTCAGGGATCTCGATATTTAAATTTTAGGATCTCAAACTCTTTTCATAGGAATCTCGATTCCCACTGTTAGTGAACTCGATCCCAACCTTAAAGACCAAGACAACAACCAAACTAATGATTTTCGTTGTTTACAGCCAACTAGCAACACAACTATTGCTTGCTTGCTATCGATAATGATCCCTACTTTGAAGAGTATACATAATCTAGGATTATCATATATTTTAAGGTTGGTAACAAGATCCTCAAAAAGTTGGGATCAAGATCCCAAAAGGTCGGGATCAAGATCCCCAAAAGGTTGGAATCTTGATTCCTAATATTTAGGGATCTTGATCCCTAACATCTGCATTGTACGGACGAAGTTCCCAACCATGGGTATCTTCTGGCATTTCACGATCCCTCGCTCTCGATCGCGATCCTTGTACCCTTCCCGCTCCCGATCCCAACAACTATGTACTGAATAGCTTTGTGGAGGCTCTGCGGAACTGGTAGGCTACCCGTTCCTGTTGACGTAGCCGAGCTCTGTTAGTTTTAGAATACTGATATTTACAACATTTTTTTGGGTTCTTATTATAATGTTAATGCGAATCTGTGTTTCAGGAGATTCTATAGCGTTTGCTTTCCATGTTATCTTAGTGTCATTGTCTTTCTTTTGATTATTCCCAACTTATTTGTTTTGCTTTCACAAAAGTTGATCTGCTTTTTGCTTGCCTTGAATTGACTTATGTAATTATTAACTTGCATCTAAAGATTTTAAGTTGATTGTCCTTGACCTATTTTTAGGTACGAAAACTTGCTTCAATTTACCATTTAAGAAGTGGTTGTCAAGGTTCCGGGAAAAAAAGGTTCGACACTTTGTTGTGTTTGAGGGAAAATACTATTTCTTTTCAAGCTTTTAGCTTTACCAAGTAGTTTTCATATATATTCTGCTATGATAGTTTTCCTGTGTTAATGTAGACAATTAAAGCTTGACAGTTTCATATTTGTGGAATAGGTTATTTGGAATGATCTGTTACTAAGAGAACTTGCTAAGTAACAACAAAATTCGTGTTTACAGTTTTCTTGTATTTAATGCAAGGTGGCATGGGCATTCCAAGAAAATTGATTGGTACCTTCTCAGTTACTTCTAAAACTAACTTGCAGAGACCCGTGGGGATTTATTTCTTTATGTATATTTTGGCTCATATTTAGCATTAACTTCTGGGATTGTGTTTTGTTTCTGAAGTTCTTCTGACATGGAAGTAGATTTACTTGCATTTCCCTTTGGACATTGCTTTCTGGAAACTTCAAGATCCTCATCAAATGTTGCATGGACACAAAACATTTCCTTGTTTACGTGTATCCATTGTAATTATCTTCATCTTTTGAGAACAATTTGACAACCCAAAATCACAAAGTACAATCCTGAAGAAATCAACAAACTCAGAAGAAAATCCAGGCCACATCGATGAAAGCTTTGGGGAAAAAAATCATGAATGAAATTCACAAATTTTCTCCCTCCAAAGACTTAAAAACAAACCTAGGCGAACTGTAGTATTAGTGTTCCTTATTCCTAATGTCCCACTCTGACATTTTCCAATGTTGGATCATATTTATGGAGAAATTAGTGTGCATGAAAAATTTTACATACTTTTCTTCCTTGATATTCAATGCAAAATGATATAATTTGGTGAATTCTTTTGTACCTAAATCGCTAGCGCATGATTCTTTAAAAATTACTGGTCTGTAAATTAGGGATATGTTCATGATAGCATTTTACCTTCAAACAACTCGCAAGCACTTCCCAGCTTTCTGAAGTTAACAAATGACGGCTGAGGTTTGTTCCTTCTCATTTAAAAGTCCAAAAATGTTTGTCAGACTTCAAATGGAGGAGCAACATGCCTCAATCGTATGCTATTAACAATGAACAGCTAAGTGGTTGCAAAGTTGAATCTAAAATTGCGTCACAGTATCTATCTTTGATCTGAAAAATGTAAAAATCCTGGCAAATTTTAGCTTTTCACGTTCATAGAAATGAGGTCAAACCCACTAAAACCTGATACATGCACATTTTTCTTAAATTTTGCAATATATAATAAAATTTAGTGTGCACATTGTTTGATAAAATTTAGCTCATTATTATTTTGCCAATGCAAATGGAGTGACATGATAATGATGACCGTGTGATATTTAAAATCATTTTTGGAATTGTAGCACATCCAAATAAAATAGGACTTCTTACTAAGTTTTTTTTACAGTGGACTAATGCAAAATATTTGGAATATGTACATCTTAAAGGTCTAAAGTCGTAGTCATGGATAAATAATTTTTTTTGTTATGAAGTTGCAGTTTTATGGATGAAACTCTTATTTGAGCTTTCTTTCATTTATTTTTTCTGAAATAATGAAGAAATCTTTGTTTGGGTTTCATAAAGACCTAAGTAGGGCTGAGAAGTTACCGGATCCGAAACCCGAATTTCGGATCCGGGTATTGATCCAAGAATTGGATCTGAAATTTGGATCCGGATCCAAAAATCAGATCCAAATAATAATCTGGATCGGATCTGGGTACAAGTGGATCCGATTGGGATCCGACCTGGATCCAGATTGGGATCCAACCTAGATCCGGACCGGATCCAACCCGGTTTTTTAATTAGTATAATAACCTATGTAGGTATTTTGCAGAGGAAAAAAAGTGGTTCTACAAATTCCTAGAGAGAGAATCTGGTCTCCTATGCCATGCCTTTCTAGAGAGAGGGGGATAGTCTCCCAAGCTTTGCCTTTAGAGAGAGGATTGTCATCTAGAGAGAGAGAGAGCTCTGTCTTTCTAAAGTGAAAATGGACATCTAGACTCTAGAGAGCCTCAACTCTACTAGGCTGTCCCTCTAGAGAGAGAGAGAGAGAGAGAGAGAACGTGTTAGAGAGAAAGCATGCTGCTTCCACAATTCTATTAGACTTTGTCCCTCTAGAGAGAGAGAGAGAGAGAGAGAGAGAGATCATGTTGCTTTCTCAACTCTGTTAGGCTTTGTTCCTCAACTGTCTTGAGATTTTTCTTTCTAGAGAGAAGGCTTTCTTTAACTCAAACTCTCTCTTTAGATAGAGAGATGGAAACCACTTTCTTCCTTCTTGCCGAGAGTCTTAACTCTCTGTCTTCAAGTCCTTCCCTTTTACACCTCGGTTTTCTTCTCCTCTGCTCCTCTTTAAAAATAAAAGCTTTAAGTTCTGTTTTTTTGAAGGAAAGGTTAAACTTAATAAAAGCAGTAAGTTTATGCCAAAAGTAGAGAGAAAAAGTATTGTCACACAGAGACAGTGAGGCCATTGTATCTTGGTCTTCTCCTCTGAGAAGAGAGAGTGGCGGACTCAGTGGCTTCTTTTGTTGGGGTTACTGCTTGATTTTTGAGGAGAGAGAGTGGTGGGATCGATGGATTGGCTGATTTCGTGAGATGGGGTTTAAACTTGTTCATACCTGCGAGCTGAACTGGTTTCAGGAAAAATTCTTCTGCCCCTTCTTCCAGGCACCTGATTTTTAAGCCACAACAATATTTAGAACTAAGAATGAATGTAGAGAGAGAGAGATTGTGAACCCAAATCCCGTGCCTCTCTTCCTCCTTCCGTACACCGCTTCTCTCTCTCTCTCGCTATTTGTACCTTACTCCTGCCCCACATCTCTCTTTCTCTCTCTCTCTCTCATACTCCTACCCCACATCCCTCTCTCTCTTGATGTAATGAGTATGAAACTCTCCGTAATGCATACCAAAGTCTTTCTTTCTCATCAATTGAAAATCCAATCTATGTACGCACGCGTCAATGAGCAAACCATTTTCCCTGTATCACAAGGGGCAACAAATACTATGGAAGGAGTGGTTTGAATACTTTATCAGCACAAACAACTCCCTCCATTAAGATGTGTCTGACTGAAAAACCCTCGTCTCTCACTGAAATACCAGAATCATCATCATCTCCTTCACCACTTTCTCTCTCTACACAAAACCCATCTCTAGTTTCTCTCTCTACATGGAACCCACCTTCAATTTCTACCATCTCACAGGGCCCGCCTTCAGTTTCTCCCTCTACACCCAACCCATCTTTCCCATCAGATTCAAACCCTTCATTCTCTCTCTTTGCACAAAGCCCATCTCCAATTTCTCTCTGCACAAAGCCCATCTCCAATTTCTCTCTGCACAAAGCCCATCTCCAATTTCTCTCTGCACAAAACCCACCTTCCGCTCCTCTATCTACGCAACAGTACAACAGAGTAATCCGGATCCAGATCCTATGTATAAATTCAAATTCAGATCCGGATCCAAATATTTAGGATTCAATCTGATGTGTACTATTCGGATCTGAATCTGAATGTGTACTATTCGGATCTGAATCTGAATCTGGGTGCATCTATCCCCTATCCGACCTGTTCTCACCCCTTGACCTAAGCCTAATACGTGGCTGGTAGTACACCCTTTTTCTTATTCTAGAGTCATCATCATCATCATAGCCTTTTCCCAATTAATCGGGGTTGGCTACATGATTCTTGGTCTGCTATTCTGCTTTATTAGGGCCATACCCTCAGTGAGCCCCTAGCATAAGTAGATACTGTAGGTTTAGGATTAATGATAAGATTTGAAAATGTTTTACCTTGGCTGCCTACTTAACACAACCCTGCCCCTTTCTTATTTTAGAGTAAACTGTAATAACTATTATTTTGAATAAGGGGGTAATGAATCATAGATTGGGGGAGGGCGGGGCAAGACTTCAATTTTTATTTTCTTTATTCTAGCGACAGTGCCGACAAGAACCCCCATACATTGCATGCATTGGGGGCATGGTTTTAAAACGCAGCCGCATCGTCGCATATGCGGTCGTATAAAGCATTATGTGCTGGGCGGCGCATCACTATAGGCTGCATATGCGCTTTGGAGAGGTGCGCCCGCATATGCGCTGCATCCCGTATAATCCGCATATGGGGACAGTCATTTCCGTGAAAAAAGATCCCTCGGGCAGGGGTATTTTCGACATTTTGAGCCCCGAAAAAGGAGGGAAAGCGTTTTGGGGTTATTATTCCCCCTAAAGAACTACAAACAGCCACATCCGTGGCTTTTTTTGAATCAAATCAATAAAAAAAAGGTGCCGGAAATTTTTTTGCGTGAAGTTATTAGATTTCGTATTGCTTGATGATTGGTTGTTGATTTAGTTCTTTTGGGTATTGATTTGAGGAAGTTTAGACGAAGTTTAGAATGCTTATGCACATGGAGACTCTCAAGATAAGTTCTCCTATTAGGATTTGAAATTTAAAATCTCCAGACTTGAGAGTTGAGAAATGATGATGATTTGTTTTGAGCTTGAATTTTGAACTCTTAAATCTCGATAGACTTTTAGTTTGTATTTTATAACTTTAAAGTTTTTGGTTACAAATTTGTGCTTATGGTTGTTGAATGTTTTATGAAGCTAGTTTCAAGTTTCTAGTTTCTATCAAGGGATAGTTGATACACAATCTCTGACAGGTGACAACTGATACTTTTGGAGTTCATGAATAAACTAAATATCTGTTATCACATAAATCACCTCTGTATTTTTTCCCTGCAGTAACCTAATTTTTTAGAATTTCTATAATTTTTTATATTTATTGACAGCATCGCGGCGATGCATCCGCACTTGGACTGTATCGAGCCGCATCGCGCCCCCCCCCAACACATCTGGCCGCATCCCGCATTTTAATACATTGATTGGGGGCAAACCCCATGGAATATCATTGCGAGGGGGGTGTGTCCCTAGGCATTAGACCATAGGAACTACAGCCCTTACCCTTTGCCCCCCCACTCTCTCTCCCCATTTTATGCTTCACTCTCTCTTACTTCCAATCTTCATCTTTTTAAAAGGTTCCTAAGTATAAAAGAAACTGTAGATTTCTACAGTCCACCTGCAGAAAACCTGCCAAATACCAGTCCCCTCTCACTCTCTGCTTGAATGGCTAAAGCAGAGATTATGATCTAAGACACATGAATAAAGGGAGTAAAACTTAATTCCAAACTTAGTTCCCCTTGAATGATTATGTCAAAAGTGTTTTTTAATGGTACTGAACCAATATTTGAAACTTTGCATGAAATAGTCACTGGTTACTATGGTGGTTTTGTGTTGGAGTTAATGGTGAGATTATGGTTATACTGTACCTTGGGCATGATAAGCTTGAAAGCCAATTGTTCTTTTGTTTTGGCTCTATTGCTCTCCTGAATTGCTATTCATAGACAATTCTTATCCAGATTTGCTACTGTCCACATTTCCTGATGTTTATGCTCTTGTTTATGTCCCCATCCATATATCCATGCAAATATGGGCTTTTGTCCGTGCACACATTTCTCTAGAAACCAGTAACCTTGATCTGTAGAGATAACCCACAAGAAAGTGAGGGAGCAGGGATAAGAGTACAGAGGGGAGGGAGGGGGAGCAGCTTGCAGGTGGGACTTTGTCCTTCCACATATTCAGAGTCGGTGGTTCTCTGGAAACCAGTTACCATGATGGGAAGAGAGTGAGGAAGGGTCATTTTTGCCGTTTTTTTTTGTTGGGTGGAGAGGAGGGGGGAGGAGGGTGGGGTTCGATATCGCAAAACGTCTAAAATCTCCTTGTGTGTGGATGGAGGGAGGGACCGGAGGCTACCAATCAGCAAAAATTATAGGACTGTGACATAATATAGCAGGGAATTTCAGGGCACCTGGGTACAGAATGGGAAAATCAGGAGTCTTCAGTTTTCACGCACCTCTATGTGCATGCCTAGAGTGCGGATGATCTATACTATGGCGAATCTTGTTTAGAGAAAACATATTGTGTGTGTGCTTGCACACGTAATTGTGTGCATGCATGACATTTTTGAGAGTGTCTGCTTTGTGCATAGGTCGCATGTGTTTTTTGAGGATTCCTATGATCGATGCACTGATTCCAGCTGTTGGGCTGCATTTATTGTCTTTCAGGTTTGTAGTTGTGTCACGTACGGCTCGGACATGTATGCCATCTGCTACTGATCAACTTCGACTGGAGAAGGTATGTCCTTAGCCATCATATCTTTCTGCATGTCTGTGACTTTCTAGCATGTTGTCATTGCCTCCATTATCCTCATTGCATTGATACTGTCTTTCTATAGATCTTATAATTTAATTAGCTTTTTCTTATCACCATCTTGTATATTGTACTATGGCTTTGCAGAGTTTCACTTTTTTTGTGCTTGCCTTAGCCCGTCTCGGGCAATGAGGCACTTCTATTAATATGAGAAATCTTTTCACGTATCTCGGTGCGGTGTTTCATATGATTGACCTGGCGACCATGCTTGTTTGAGATGGACACAATTAGAGAATATATGGGTTCAGAAAGTGACACTAGTTGTTGGGATTAGGCTCGGATGATCATCGTGAAAGTGACATTAATCTATCATAGATATCGTTAATTTGGGTACATCACTGGGACTCTGGGTTCCGATTCTGATCACTATTTCTGAGGGGAGAGGAGCAGCACATGAAAGTTGCATGAAAATTGAACCCAAATATATATTCAAGGGATGAGATCTATTCCTACCTTCTCAACTTGAAACTTAAGACCCATGCACCAACTAATCAGAGATTTTGTTAGATTCCCAGTGAACATTCTGAAAGGAGATTTCTTGGGTATTAATAATGTCATTGATCTGTTGGATATATCCATATGTTCCATGTGCTGGGTGAGGCTTCTGGAGCCCTTAGGCTCACATTGAGCTAATCCACGTTCCGAATTAAGAAGCAAGAGCAGTATGTTCTATGCTCCTGAATCCATAATAAAGAGCTTGATGCCATAAAAAAGAGCTCTGGTTTTGACCTTGGTGGAACATGTTTACCAATGAATGCAACAAAGGCTTTTAGCTCCATTGATATTGTCATTGATTAATCTACTTCCCTGTGTTCAGTTCCACCAATTTATTTAGGGCCGCCTCTTTGCAAGCAAGAGTTCGTAATTCCTGGGCTAGATCTTCCTTCCACACTCCCTACCAGCTGCCTAATCAGATCCCCAGATATATCATGTTTAGTACTATCTAACCACTCGTGTTTTCCCTTTGGGTTTCTCTGGATGGGCTATTGTTTTCTCCCTATACTCCAAGGGAAAGAACTGGCTTAGGGGATCAGAAGTCTGAAAAGTGACGAGCCTTACTAGACATTCTGGTATTACCCAATCAGTGTGCCAAAGAATGTTAGAAAGTCTGACCATGCTCCCTAACAAAAGCAGCTAAGGAGAAGTACGTCCTGGACAATCTCCTGTGGCCTTCATTACATTGTAGATGTTTGTAAATTGAGAAACCCCATTATTGAGATGGTCTCCCTGTTGATTTGGTCTTTAAGAATTATCTTCTTTATCTGCCCTGTAGTGGAAAAAGAATTAGCCATAGCACTTGAAACAGAGGAGCCTCCTTTGAATCCACGAAGGGCTTACACAATTAGCAATCCAAGAAGGCTCCTTTCTTAGCCTTGCCTGAAATAAGTGCCGTGAGAACTGAAGATAACCACTGTAAACTCAATGAGCAATCCTCCCTTCACAGAAGTAAATGCCTCTAGCGCAATTGTAAATAGAAAAGGAAGTGGGAATTCTCTTTCTCATTCATACTTGTCACTAAAGAAACCTTTAGAAGACCCATTTATTAAAAGATGCGGAGTCTCACACTGACAGCAATCCACCCTACTAAGCAAATAACCTAGAATGCATTGCACTAATTGTATCCTAGATTAGCATTTTCTTTTCTGGAATTTTTAGAGGATTTCATAATTGATATGCATCACAGGGAAATCAGGGAAATCTTTGAACATATCCTTATGTAGTTGTTCCAATTTTGCAAAATTAAGTATGATTCTCCTACTCAATCACTAAATGTAATAAGTAATTGTCTTCCATCTAATCTGGCTGGCAACCGTGCTTCCAGAATTTGGTTCCATGTTGGGAGAGAATTCATTCCCAACTTGTTCTGATTCTCTTCAGAATGAGTTCCTTGTCTTATTGGGAAATTTTTCCACTAATGTGGTTAAGGAAGAGCAATGTTCGAAAATTCGGCCGCCCAACCGACTAGGCGAAAAAATTTAAAAAACACCTAGGCGCAGTCTGGGCGTGGGCAATATGCATTTTTGCCCTGTGACAACTTGCGGGCAGTGGAAAAAAACCTCGGGTGGGGGTAAAATATGTAATTTTTTCCCCCAAATAGAAAATCCGTGGCCTTTAGGGTGAGAAGAACCTCTCAAAAACCATTTTTTTGTGATTCTTCGAAAGATCGATAAATTTTTTATTGTTTTGATTTCTTCCCAAAACAAAGGCAATAGTTCGTGGGTGGATTTGGAGCTTCTAATAGTTGGTTTTGAAAACTTTTGGTGACCCAATAGACAAGGTTTGCACCGACATCGATTTGATTTTGATATTTTTAAAGTATTATCATATTTGAAATAAGGTTTTGATTTTATTTTGCTACAACATATTATGTTATGTATCATATGCTTTTTCTTTTACTTTTTTTTTTTTTACGATATGTTTTCATGTTTGTAATTAAAAGATTGATTTTTTTGGTAATTTATTGATTTTTTTCTCACTTGGGAATTGAAATTGAGCATATATCGTCTTTATGAATAATTGATTCTTTTTTTGTACAATGTGTTTTATTTTGATATTCTATTTTTATTTTATATTTTGGCTTATTTGATGAATAATTGATTATGTGATATCTTAATGGGTTAAGTCTTATGTGAAAGTGAAACTAATGTTTTAGAATGTCTTATATATTCAGTTATTCATTTAAGTCTTATTGTAAAGTAATAGTTAGTGTCTTATTGTAAAGTAATAGTCAATTATTCATTTAAGTCTTATTGTAACGTAATAGTTAGTGCCTTAATGGGTTTGGTTTTGGTGAGGGCGCCCTGTACCTGGGCGCCCGCTCGATCGCCTAGGCGGCCAGGCACCCAAATTGCCTAGGTGTCCGAATCCGCTTTTTTGAACATTGAGGAAGATTCTACTCTCCTCTTGGTGTACCTAATAGTAGGACCTACAAATTTCATCAAAAGTGGTAAATATCATGTTTTCTAAGATTGGTAATGCATGCCAATATTATTCTCATTTTAAATTTTTATTCAATTTCAAATGATATATTTAGTTTTAGGATTTATTTTTAGGATTTTTTAGTTTTTAGTTTGAGGATTTTTTTTTTATATTCCAATTTACGATTCACTAGTTAGTATTCATGGGTACTGCTCCCGAGTTACTTTTTTTTTTTTTTAAATTATGCCCACGAGTTACTGTTCACAGAGGTAAAATTGTCATTACAAATTTTGTGTGTAACTTAAGAATTTTTTCGGTCATTTTAATTATTGTATGGACATTTAATGTCTTTAAGCATTGAATTATAATACATAAGAGGTGTGTGGGGCCTTGCGAGGGTCATTCCACATGATTTTCAGAATTAAAAATAAAAGCTTAGGCCGTTGAACTTACCTTTCAAGTTCCTTAATTTCTTCATATATAGGATTGCAAAGTGGGTCTATGAATCCCCCTTCCCACCCCCAACAGGCTCTCCTATTGCCAAAGGTTCACGGAAATCACAAACCCTTGGCATATAATAAAACATAAACTCACTAAAAACAACAAGATCTAGGATGATTTGGTAAAACTTGGGCCAAAATCAGCAAAGCCTAACACGATTGTAACTTCCTGACTTTGTTGCTGAAGCTGAAGTAAACCCTAGATTCAATACTAATTGATGTAGGAGAAATTTGCAGAATAACGGAAAGAACAAGATTTTGATGCCAAACACAAGCAATAAGTTGGAGAAATCCTCACCTCAAGCTAGGGTTCCAAAAGCTGAAGCTTTTCTTTCTCTTTTAATTTCTGAAAATCATGTGGATGACCATCTCAAGGCCCCATGCACCTCATATATATTATAATTTAATGTTTAAAGATGTTAAATATCCATACAAGAATTAAAAATGACACAAAAAGTCCTAACTTAAACTCAATTCATAACAAATTTACCCCTATGACTAGTAACCCATAAATAGTACATGTGAATAGTACTCATGAACAATACCCGTGATTAATAGCCCGTGAATTGTATATAAAATATAAAAAAATATCCTAAAATCCCTAAAAACCTAAAAAATAAACCCAAAAACTTAAATTAAATTATACATCATTCAAAATTGAATAAAAATGAGAATAATATTGGCCTGCATCAAAGTGTTAGTGGAGTGGTATGGTTTTGGATGAGCCTTGCAATAGACCCGAAAGGATAGATGATCAGGGTTATGTTGGTGGATCCACATGGTGGCAGTTAATGAGGATTAGGGTGGATCACTTTGTAGAGAAACCCAGTCTAGAGTAGTGGTGGGATATTTATGGAAGGGCATGGCAAGAAAATGTATAAGGTGGATTAACTTTCCCTGTTTTAGAAGAGAAATTAAGGGTGGTTGTCCTTTGTACGAGTTGCCAATGGTTGCGCTTAGGGACCAATACAGTAGTTGAACAATGTTATCACTGACTCTGTTCAATTTAATTGGTTCAGTAAATGGATGGTTTTGAGAAAAAAGGCGGCATGTTTCATTGATTTGGTAGCATGCAGGGAGTGAAAAGTGAGAGGCAGGTGGCAGGGAGATGATTGATGCAGTTACTAGCCTGTGGCATTGAGGGACTATTGGTTGTTCGGGTGTTAGTGAGAGTAGTAGACATGTGGTAAGTCTCTCTTGATGACTTCATTAAACCTTGTCGGGACTTCATTAAGCATTCAATCATCTAAAAACACTTGAGCCTCAGAAGGATCATAAACTCAGTTTGATCAGTATATTATCAACCTGATGAAATAACAAGTTATGAAACCCAAAATAGATAAGTCTCCCAAATTGTAGTGTGAGGTGCTAGTCATGGTTGTATGGGAGAAATGCAGGTTCACCGGGTATAGGAGAGTCCTATGGGGTTCCTGGTATTTTAGAGCGATCTTTCTACCTCACTATATATCCGAGGCAGTAACATGATGGTTTTATGGGGAAAGCAAGTCCCACAAAAGGGCTCCTATAACTGAATTTTATATGTTCTACTTAGAAGAAGGAAATGCGAAGCTGTTAGCAAAAGGAATCTGAATGCCATTCTTTGTGTTTCTGACATGCTGAAAAATGGAAAATGGAAATCTGGAGAGGTTAAAAAGTAAAAGGAATGGCCCTTGCGTTTTTTTCATTAGAGTTTGTTTTTTGCATGTTGAGATCATAATTTGCTGGTGATAGATATTTTCTTCAGCCTAATGTAATAGCTATCTTTTTTGTGTTGCATTTTACATTTTCAGCCGACCCCAAATGTTTGGGATGAGGCTTGGATGATGATGCTTTTTCATTTCAGCAATTTGCATTTAATGCTGAATTGTGAATGCCACTTGGTACTTTATGAGGCACATGCGAAATAAATTTCCCAAATGCATAAATCTTACCATTCAAGTTTCAAGGGAAACATATGATCTTTCATAAATATGAATTCTGCCCTGGGGCTCAAGGAATGCCACAAATTTGAGGAAAAATGGAAAATTAGGGAGACTTTTACCAAAATACATGGGCCCGCAGTTAAAGTGGAAGGTCCTGCTACAACTCTATTAGGTCTAGGAACCCTTTTTTATTTCTTAATATACCAGATAATCTTTCATGCATTGGACCTCTGCCCAAAGGATTGAGGCCCCAAAATCTAAGAATACATTGAAAATAATTAAATTAAATTCATTAGAGATACATGGGTTCCCAACCAAATTGACACTTCATGCTGTAACTCTAATTTGTTATTTGTTTCTTTTGTTTTCTTTTTGCAGATACTGCACGTAGGATATGAATCCACTAATTTCACGGTTGAGCAAAATACCAAGAAGGATAAAGGGGGAAGGAAAAGAAAAGCTGGTTTAAGATCTCATGCGAGGTCCACACAAGATCATTCCGATTTGTACAGAGCCATGAAAGGCCTAACCCACCTTTATGATAGTGGTGAAATGAGAAGCAAGAAGCAAGGAAGGGGAAAGCAAAGCATCCAAAAAGCCAGTCTGCCTGTGGCTTTTGTTTCGAGTGGCATAATGCAGGTAGATTTCACAGGGGAAAAGGTTCGGAATCTTAACAAGACAAAAACAACTACTGAAAAGAAAGAATCCACGGGTTCATCGAAAATGGGTACTTTCGAGATGCATACTACAGGGTTTGGTTCGAGAATGATGGCTAAGATGGGATTTGTGGAAGGGGGTGGCCTTGGCAAGGATGGTCAGGGGATCACCGAGCCCCTTGCAGCAATACAGAGGCCCAAGTCTCTAGGGCTTGGGGTTAAGTTCTCTAAAGTTGCAATTTAGTGTGAAGGAGGGGGGAGTTTAGACTTCCAATTGTTAGCTGCTGTATCATAAGTGTTCGTGTCCACCTTCAACATAAGCAGTTTAATCTTTGAAACAAATAATATTACTCAGTACTCAATCTAAATTTATGCTTTTAAATTTCCAAATTTGGCTTTCGTCTTTGAAATTTTCCCATCCTTTGGAGGTCAATTTCATCTGTTTTTTATCAAAATCTGGTCCTCCGGCCGGATTTTGTTTTTAAACTTTAATTTTTTTTTTAACCTTATTTTTTTTGAATTTTTTTGAATTTGTTTTTCTGAAATTTTTGGAAATTTTTTTTTGAAAGTTCTTTGAAATTTTTTGAAATTTTTTTGAAATTTTTTTTGAATTTTTAGTTTTTTTTTTAACTTTAATTTTTTTTCCCTTTTTTTTCTATTTTCTTTTTGCAAAATCTTATTATTGTGCTGAATCTTGTTTGGCCCTTATAATATCTTGAATTAACCTATAAATTTGTCTTTTTTTGGGTGAGTCGGTTGGGAGAGGGCTTTTACCCTTGGTAGGAATTGAGACTAGGATGCAATGTTGCAAATCATCAATCATTAATCAATTAAGCTTGGGTTCTTTTGGTACCTATAAATTCGTCTTGACAATGAATTCTTCTTTTTCTGTTAAAAGAAAATCAGGCCTTTCTTTTTAATGTCATGTTGGAGTTTATCTTCTTACATTTTTTCTTTATTCTTTTGGGAGGTACCAATTGAATTTTTTTTGGGTTTAATTAGAGTGTGGTTTGTATAACGTGTCAACCGTAAACAATCCAAGTAAGGTGCATCCCCAAGGTTCATGGAAATATGTCATTTTGGTGTTAAAAATTGCATTGACGACTTAAAATCTATTTTACATATAACTATAAAATTTTAAACTAAAAAAATAGTACAAATTACGTGGCTCTAAACTATTAGGAACATCTTGAGAATTATCAATATTGTCAAAGTTTTTTTCCAACCAATTGGGGTCGTCTAAACAAATTTTGGCTTGCCATTTTACTCTATTAAGAGTCATACTTTCAGTGTGATCATAAGTCTTAATATCGTTTTTCATTACTTCTAATCACGTCTTTTGGAGATTGTACTTAGCTTTTTTTGAGCCTTCCACTTTAACTAATTCGTATATTCTAACAAGTGTTGTACTATATGTGCCACATGGCTAACCCACCTAAATCTATCTTTGTTCATCTTATCACTTATTGGTGCCACACTTAAAACTTTTCAAATGTATTCATTTTGAATTTTATCCTTTCTTGTACATCTCAACATTCTCATATCTATTATACTCATTTTATGAGTATATTGTGTTTTGATCGCCTAACATTCTACCCTATAAAGAACTTACCCTTCAACGTCATTAGTATGCAATGATCACATATCTATTATACTCATTTGATGCGTATATTGTGTTTTGATCGCCTAACATTCTACCCTATAAAGAACTTACCCTTCAGCGTCATTAGTATGCAATGATCACATAAAATTCTGGTTGAACATCTCCACGTCGCCTACCCAATTCTAATTTTACGTGTCATTTTCATTAATCTCTCAATTTTCCTGGATTATTAACCCAAGAAATCTAAAAATGTTTTTTTTTGTAGTTCTTGGCCATCAATCTTAATTGCTTCTTCGTATTTACTCCTATTATTACTAAATTTGTATTACATATACTATGTCTTAGTCTTACTAATTTTAGAACTTCTAGATTCTAGAGCATCCCTCCAAGTTGTAACATTATGTTGACTCCATTCAGGTATCATCGGTCGAAACTAAGTCACCATTCTTGGCCCCGTGCCTTTTGTTTTGACTGAAAAATAATATTGGAAAATAGCTAGAAGCTTTTTAACGATCTAGAGGTATGGATTCATAGCTCGTGATCCTCATGGTGGTCGCTTAACTGTTTATGCTTGAATCAATGACGATTGTTGAGGGAGGTCAACTCAAATTCATGCCAAACAAGTTGAGTTTAATAACTCAATAAAAAATGTGGGGTCATTCAAATTATGGATCTGAAATTTGCACAGATCTGACATATTTGACCTTTTTGTTTTTAATCTACTGACAACACCAACTGTAAATCTCACACCTACTAAATCTTTAAAAAGCTATGAATTCTAATATAGACTAAGCAATCAAGAGATGTACATAAAATAAAGAAACAAATAAAATGAGTACACGAAAAAGGAAAGATCACATTATTGAGAAACCTAGAGTTAGAGTCCGCATCAAGATCATGGGGTGATCTACATCTTTGGTGTCTTCTCTTGCTTTCTTGAATAATGGCCTCAAAGATTTTGGAATTAGGAGATCTTGTTCTTAGGGTTTAGATTTTTGGACATTTTGTAGAGAAATTTTGAAAGAATCTGAAGTTAGGGTCTCTAGCCTAGGATTTGTTTTTAGGGATTTTCGTTAATCTAGGGCTTTATAGCCTAATAGAATTTTTTAGGGTTTTTTCAGGAATTTGGTTATATTTTCTAAGGGCGATCAAGGGATTATATAGGCTTGGGAACTAGGGATCATGTGAGGAATTTCTCCAAATTCCCAGAGTTTTATGTGTCCAAGAACTAACCTAGAGTACCCAGAAGCTTCCAGAAAGTTATAAAAAATAAGAGATTTTCTGGACAAAGTTTTGCAGGAACTCACGCGAGTCACCTCGTCTTACTTAGGACTAAACTATTACTTTTTTGAATAATTTGAAAATTCTAACGGTAAGTCAGATTTAGGTGATTATTCGACCTTTGGAAAACTTGTGACCTCCTATGTGATTTGGGACCAAATTTATTCAAATTTGATTTATTTTTTAAGGATATATAAGGCCAGGACTTCAAAGTCTTGGTTTCAGGTTTTTTTTTTACTGTTCAGGTTAGTTTTCAACATTTATTAGGACCAGAGGTGTCTGTGATAACTATCTTGGGGTATTAAGATAGGTTTTGGGTGATCTTGGGACAATTTAATGGGTCTAGGTTCATTATAGTTCACTAAGCTTAATATGGTCTTTAGGACTTAGAACTAAGGCTTCTGAGCATCATATGAGCCCGAGTTTGACATCTCACCATAAAGCTCTTGAGAGTCATTAACTGCACCCCAAATGCTTGCCTTTATGCAGTTCGTCTCTGGTAATGGCTTCTCCTCTTCCTCCCTTTTTTCTTTCTTTCTTGAGAAGTAGCTTCTCCCCTTCCTCTCCATAGATAACGGTGCAGAGAGAGAAAAAGAAAAGGAGAAGAGAGGCATGATTGGTTTACAGTGACTATTCTATATGTTTGATTCAAAATTTGAAATATACATTCGATTCATTCTAACGAAAAATCACAAAAAAGAAAAATTTGAAAGCACAATCTAGAAAGTACTTTTTAGCCCAATTAATAAAGGCCATTCATTTTGGCGAGATGCTTAGATCTAGGGTTTAGAAGGATTTTTTTATTTCTAATATTTTTAGATGGATTTATAATGTTAAAAAAAATAAATAAATGATTTTGAGTTTATAAAGGCTAAGATCTTGAAATTCACCAAATGAATGGTCTACATTCGGGGGACTCATTTTGACCATATCTAGCATTCAAATTGATCGTTTTTTTGGGATTTTGATTATTTAGATGAAAAGAGTGTGTGCAAAATTTTGGGTCAAACAAATACCACCAACATGGCTTTCTAGAAGTGTCGTTGCATTATACTATGATACAATCGTTGCATTAAATCACTGCCCATAGTCTAGATTCGTTTTGCAGGGGACTCATTTTGACTATATCTATAGTTCAAATTGAATTTTTTTTTTTTTGGGATTGATTATTGAGATGAAGAGAATGTGTGTGTAAAATTTTGGGTCAAACAAATACCACAAACACGGTTTTCTAGAAGTGTCGTTGCATTGTATTATGATACAACCGTTGCATGAAATCACTGCCCATATATATATGTGAAAAAGATCTTGTGTGCTCAGGTGCGTATTGCTACAGTAAAGCCCACAGTCCAGATTGAATCTGGGCCGATCAGACGATCACGGATGTCTGGTAGTGTTTGAATTTTAATTTTTTTTTAACAAATCCAAATAACTTGAAATTTTAGACGTGTGTTCTTAAAAAATAGACGAATCTAAGAAAAATATCAATTTTTTTTGTTTACATGAAATAAATTGACCAAAATACCCCAAAATATTTTCAAAGATGTTTTGATTATTTTGTTTTGTAAATTATTATTTTTATATTTTTATTAGGTGCGTCTTGATGAGAAGAACACATGCCTAAAATTTCAAGTGATTTGAATTTGTAGAAAAAAAAAAATGAAAAATTCAAACAGGAAATGATGTTGTGACCTTCAGATCGGCCATAGAATGCCCAAATTCAATCTGGGCCATTCGCGCTTACTGTATGAATTTAAAAAAAAAAAAAAGTTCTTGAGTCTTGGAAATAGTGCATCTTGCAATAACAGTGGTAGGGTTAGGATAAATACTAGTGAAAAATAGTAATAAATAATATAGAAAAGCAACTCAAAAATTGGAATATTCTTAAAGTTCCTACTTGGGATGTTTATATAAAACGATCATTCGAATTTAGGAGTGATTATATTATCAAAACTATTGAAAAAACTATTTCAGTTAATGAATATTAAAATAGATTCTAGTTATTATCAAAATATTTGATCGAAGAACATTAGGAAAAGAAATATAATTATTTGCATATCAGCTTCATTTAAGTGGCAATAAAACCTTTAATCAGAACAAGGTTTAACAATTCTGTACTTTTATGTTGAAGAGATTGTAAACATAGAAAATTCACTGATTCCTTATTAGGAATTGTAGAATCTAGCTTGAGTGAAGGACCTATTTATTTTAACTGTTTTTCAAATTTTTAGTCTCTTTAATAGACAAAAATATACTCAAGGTTTTAATCTTAAACCTAAAAACTCAGGGATTTGATAGGAATATGGGGTCCTAAAATCTAGCCATACTCTATAGAATATTCTATAAGGCTATGACTACACTATGTCTAGATGTTAAAAGAGCAGAGGCAAACAATATTTTTCCAAATTAATGTAGGAAAATCCAATTTAATTACCCCAAGGACAATTTCCTGGAATGAGATCAGATTGCCTGATAGATGGAACCTTCAAAATGAGGTTCAACCAAGACCTATTGAAAATAAGGAGGTTGAACAAATAATTGAATATGAAAATGGAAAAGTTGAGATCTAGTTCACCCCATTAAGAAAAGCTAGAATAAATATAGTGGATAACCAGATAAAAATTCCTTTTAGGGTTTCATGCTCATCTATTCTTCAAAGTGAGCATGAAAAAGATCATGAAAGGATAATTTTGGAAGGAATTAAGACTACCCAAGAGCAAGTCCAGAGACCCTATTATAGGGTAGAAACATCTGGATCCTCTAGGTACCAAGAATAACTTAAAAATCCTACTAGTCCTACGTTTTCAGATATGGTATTTGACCTAAATATATTAAGTAGAAAAGAAGCATTTGAAATGGATAGAAGGGCTATAAAATATGACTTTTATTATGAAGAAAACAAAAAAATAAGAAGATGGTACCATAATGAATTCAGAGAAAAAAATCAGACACAAGTTCTATGAAAAATTTATAAAATTTATACATGAACAGAGAATTAATATAAAATTTTTGAATGGTTAAAATATTTCTTAAAAGATAAAGGAATTCAAATTCTCAATTTTGATAAAGAATAAAATATGATAAAAAAATAATTCTACCACTAAAGATGGCAAGGAAATTCATGCTGTCCATCCTCCTGAGATGCCCCTGGATATTAAAGGAGTAAAATTTGTTCCTTATAAACTAGAACCAAAAGGAATGAATCAAACTGTAACATTAGAAAGCATAAATCATGTAATTGAACAAAATAATTATACAAACCTGTATTTAAAATGCTTAGGAAAACATGTTTCTAGGATAGGACTTGCGATTAGTAAGGGAGAAAGTATAAAACTAAGTCCTGAAAATCTAGGACAAAAACCACAGACCAAGAATAAGGGAAAATAACCAATAATGTTTAGACCTCCTCCGGAATTTCGAAATAAAACTTTTAAGCTTAATCATGTGACCAGTGAATTTTTAGATCAACTTACTGTCAAATTAGCTCAATTAGATATTAAAAAGGATGACCCCCAATGTTCAGGACAGGCATTAACCCTGCAAGATATAGCAGAAGATTATTCAGAAGAGGAAATAGCCAAGATCGAAAAGGGGTTTAATTCCAACCTGGAGATAAATAGAATTACCTATGGAACTAAAACAGTTCCTACTACCCCCACAAAAATGTATTACCCTAAACCTTAGTAGACTGCAGAATATACTGGTAGATCCATAGTAGAATGTAATATTGACAAAATGTTTGAGCATCAGATCATAACTTTGATGAAGCATATGGCTATTTATGCTACAACCTCTAAGAATAACGGGAATACAGACCCAAATATTGTCGTTATTCTAAAGAATAATAATGTTGGGATAATACCATGGAAAAAATATACTTTGGGACAACTCTCCTCTGAAATTTGTGCCGAAGGATTAGCTATACGTACTGATATTAGGCTCAAAAAACAGCTTGAAAAAGACAAATAACAGGGAAGAGAGAACTAGGAGATTTCTATAAAAAATTCGGATCTGAGAACTTGGGGATATACCTCTAAAAAGAAGAGTAAGTATAAATATTATGAAAAAATATATAAAGGAAAGACTTTTTTTTTTTTAAAATAAACCTTTTAAAATGAATAGGTCCAAATTTTCTAAATAAGGTAATAAAAGAAAAATCCCTATATGTTATAATTGTGGGAAACTAGGGCATTACAAAAATAAATGTAGAATAAAAAAGAAAATAAATTCTTTAAAAGTAGACGAAGAAGTTATGCAACGGATTATTCAAATCATAGCTAATAATGAAATCTTATCAGATTTTGAGGAAGAAGAACTTGTTATTGGGAATATTGAAGATGAAAATTTAATTATTTGAAGAGAAAGATAACAATGATGATGATTGCAAATGCAATTATTATAAGGCTATTCTTAATATGAATGCTTTGGGGCTAAATGTGTTGGCTAAAGAACAAAACCTCATTACAGAACTTATAGACAAGATTGAAGATATTTAAGCTAGAAAGGAGGCATTACAATAATATATGAAAATGTCTAAAAAAGGTCCTAGAACCAAGCCAATGAATCAATCCCAACAAGAACCTTATAATTTTAAAAATATTATGGACAAGGTCCAAAATAAAAACAACATAAAAAATGACCCTAACGTTCAGGAACTTAGACATGAACTTTGAAGTTCGTAATTAATTAATAGCTCTAAAAAACAAAGTTAATATTTTGGAATTAGCAAATGATTTTTCCAATCAAGAACCAGAATATCCAGAAAGTGAAAAATTATTTGAGGAAATAATGGAAGAATATAGAATTAAACTCCTTGAGGAGAGCCCTCAAAACAAACCTCAGATTTCTAACCAAGATATGGGACAAACTTCTGAATTAAATTTAGAAGAAAATGTAGCAAACACTCTAGCAAAAGAAAACATGAAGGACTTAGAATACATAAACCTAATTGATAGAGTAATAACCCAAAAATGGTATACTCTAGTCACAATAATAATAAGCAAAGAATATAGCTTCTAGACTATAGCTCGTATTGATTCAGGGGTTGGCATAAATTTCATAAATGAAGGACTTCGACAAAACAACCTAAGTCCACAATACTGATGATAGTAGCATAATGAAAATTAAATATAAAATATCATAGGCTGCTATATGTAATAATCGAACTTGCTTCATTAAGCCTTTTATCATGGTAAAAAATTTGAGTCAGCTTGTTATATTAGGTACCCCATTCCTCAATATGCTTTATCCGATAACAAGATTGGATGAAACAATAATACAGTCAGAGATTAACTGCTATAAGGTTAAATTTGAATTCATAGAAAAACAAAAGTTTCAAGAAATCAACCAAATAAAAAAAGAAATAGAGAATAAGGAAAATTTCTTGTTACGTCTTAAACAAGAAATAAAGCATAAGGCAATCAGTGAAAGATTAGATAATCCTAAAATTCAAAAGGATATAAAAGAGTTCCAAAGCAAGATAGAAAAATAAGTTTGTACAGAAATACCCAATGCTTTTTGGGACAGAAAACAACATGTAGTAGAATTACCCTATGAGCTTGATTTCAATGAAAGACTTATTCCTACCAAATTCAGGCCGTTACAAATGAATAACAGACTATTATAAATTTGTAAAAAAGAAATTCAAGCGCTCTTGGATAAAGGCCCAATTAGGCCAAGCCACTCTCGCTGAAGCTGTCTAGCCTTCTATGTTGAGAAGGCTATAGAAATAGAAAGAGGCGTACTTATATTAGTAATAAATTATAAGCCTATCAATAAAGGCCTTAGGTGGGAAAGATACCCTATCCGTAATAAACGGGATCTTCTTATTGACTTCATAATGCCGTGATTTTTTCAAACTTTGATATGAAATTTGGATATTGGAAAATCCAAATTATAGGAAAAGACATGTATAAGACAACCTTTACAGTTCCTTTCGGACATTATGAATGGAACGTGATGCCTTTTAGGCTTAAGAATGCCCCATTTGAATTTCAAAATATTATGAATAATATATTTTTATACCAATTTTGCTATTGTCTATATTATTGATGTTTTTATTTTCTCATAATCCATATTGTTGATTTTCTTATTTTCTCAGAATCCATAGAACAACATTGGAAGCATTTAAATATATTTCTAAGGACAGTTAAAAGAGCTAGTTTAGTAGTATCTGCTAAAAATATAAAACTCTTCCAAACCCAAATAAGATTTCTTGGGCATAATATTCATAAAGGAACAATTGCCCCAATTGAAAGGGCAATACAACTTGCAAAAAAGTTTCCTGATGAAATTAGGGATAAAAAACAGCTTCAAAGGTTCTTAGGTAGTTTAAATTATATATCAGATTATTATAAAGATTTAGCCTTGGATTGCAAGCTTTTATTTCAACGGCTAAATAAGAACCCACCAGAGTGGTCAAATAGCAATTAAAAAAATAAAACTTAAAACTAAAGAGCAACCATGTTTGGCCATCTCTCATCTTAATGCATTTAAAATAGTTGAAATAGATGCTTCAGAAATAGGGTTAGGATGAATTCTTAATCAAGGATTTCCTAACAACCCAAAAGAATAGTTGATAAGATTCACATCAATGGCATGGAATCTTGCACAACAAAATTATTCAATAGGTAATAAAGAAGGCGTTGCTATTGTACATTGCATCATTAAATTCGAAAGTGACCTTCTTAATAACTTTTTTTTTGGTAAGGATTGATAGTAAGTTCGTCAAGGAGATTTTAAAAAAGGATGTGAAAAAACTTAGCGTCAACAAAAATTTTTGCAAGATGGCAAGCGGTTCTCTATATTTTTTATTTTTGACATATAACATATAAAAGGAGAATTAAATTCTTTGCCTGACTTCTTGACTCGAGAATTTTTATAGGGACAAAAGGAAGCAAAAAAGGGTGCAGAATCCAGAAAATGTACTAATCCATAGCCCAAATAAGATAATGGCTAAAGGAGGCACTTCGTCATCATCCTTAACTAGGACTTCACAACAGGATAATATATCCATAATAAAAGAAGAGACTCAAAGTCCATCAAACCTAACATCAGAAAGAACTACTTATGTGGAGACGTTTGTTATTCCTCTAATAATAATAGAGGAAGATCACGTGGCTCAAATGCCAAATATAATAGCTGAAATATATCTAAAAGATCATATGCACCTAATATGCGAGGGAAAAATAGAGAATATTATGAGAAAATACTGGCTGAAACAAAGTCAGTATATATAAAGCACCATTATAGAAACAACAATGAATTAACATACTCAAAGTTGACCATAAAACTATCCTGCCTTATAAAGATTGGGGGTTTGATCCTTTAAAAGTAAGGTATTTGCAAAATACCAACTCTAAATTAAGAGCATACAATTATTATGATTATATTAAAGCTTGGGATATGCTATTTTCATATCAAAATACATCTATAGCTCATATTTGGTTTATATAGTTTACGCTATTACAAACCTCAGAAGATTTTCCTAGCTGGTTTAAAAACTGGTTCATAGTAAGGAAAGCAATGGTATGCCAAGAAAAGGACCTTACGTCGTTGCCTTGTACTGCTGACTTTGCGAAGGCCAAGCTGCCACCGTCGCGAGCTCTTAAGGACCAAACCCAGGCTCGATCGGGCCGACCCAGAAGGCCTTAAACCTGAGCTATCACAAAGTGAGGCAGGGGCACGCTACCACTGTGCGGTCCCACTGGACCAGTTGTCGGCCATGGAGATTTCGAGCTCCTCCTTGACGAGCTGGTAAACCTGCACCAACAACAAGAGGACAACTAAGTTCCAGACACCTGCAAGGCCTCGATAGCTACATTGTTATGCTGTGCAACACGCACCATCACGTGACCCACAGTCAAAACTCCCCTATGGAGAAGAAAGGCAACCTGAAACCATGGAGGTTAGGGTCTTCAAGAGAAGAATATCTCGACCAGCGCAGAGAACAGAGCCAGTCGCAACCGAAGTCAAAAGAGCCCCTCCACGAAGAAATTTAAAACCAGTACAACAACAACGCTCAATCGAAGGTCAAACAAGACACACATCCCAAGGTCGTAGAAGAAAACATAGTCCCCCGGTCGTCGAAATCCCTTTCGATGATCTCATAGGACCTGAAATACCACAAAGTAAAGACCAAAATAAACCAAACCTAGTTTAAAACGACCGAGAAGACTTCCCCCCACACTCGCAATCAACACGAAAGCGTAGGACACCACAGATCGAGTAGCACAGGCCATTGAAGAGTTCACAAATCTAGTCGGACTCTCTTCCTCACGAAAGAGTTTGCCGCAACACGATAAGAAGATGTCAAATTAATCACAAACGAACAAGCTTCAAGAATAGGACAATAGATCATTTGAACCGACGCTGCAAGTACCCGAAAGAGCTCTCAAAGTCTAGCAATGGCGGTGGGCTTCTCAGGAAGGGATGATTCTTTCATTTGCACAAAAGATTTTAAGGGCATTTTAGTCATTATACCCAATTTCGAGACTTTATGTTAATTTATTTTAATTGTATTTAAGAATGATTTTTGAGCATTCACCCGTGTTTGGTGAGAACTCTACATAAACAAGCTTAGGTCAATTGTAAAAGAGGATTACCATTCATCAAAGGAGAGGCATTACGCTTGCGTTCGCTTGTCTTTTTGCCCCTAAACCCTAAACCCCATGAAGGAGAGAGAGAAAATTTTGGAGAGAGAAAATACCCCTGAGCGCGTGGGTCCGCACCCCATTTCTCCTAAAGCACCTAACATCCTAAACTCTCTCTTTCTTCTTTCTAGACACGTAATCCCACACCCGCGCCAAATCACGCTGATGTGAACAAGCCAGAGAGTCTCGCCTCGCACGCAACCGCGCCAATCTTTCCTCGAATAGTCTAACCGAATCAAGACGCACGTCTGCCCTCTTATTCGGCTATTCGAGGAAAATTCTCCTGAATTAACAGTAAGGCGAGCTTAACTCTTGGATCGCTAGCCTCCCAGCCGATAAACATCACTTGAGGAGAGTCATCACTGAGGAGAGGAATTGAACGTCCATTGCAATCTAAGTACGAGAGGGCAGAAAAGAGTCGTGCAGAGTCTGAAGAGAGTCCCTGTCAAAACCACGATGGTAGACAGTCGGAGGGCTTTAATAATTGATCTAAGAGGGCGAATCGCCCGGACGTGTCCCACGAGCCCACAACGACGAGGTAAGTAGTTCAACTTTCTTTCATCGTAAAATCTCTCTCTTTGTTGGTAGCTTATCCACGCTCAGGAGAGCACACGTACTCACTACCCCAAACACGTCACGTGTGTGAGCCCTCCGTGGTTGTTGATAGAGGATTTTCTCCTAGCCACCCACAAGAGGACTGTGAAGAAATTCAGGCCCCGACCAACTGGCGTCTTCACTGGGGAAATGCCACCCTATAATTGGCTTGGACTGTTTTCAGACGAAAACCCTCCTCTCCTCTCTTTCTAAAATTGCAATGGATTTCCACTCTTCCTCTCTTCTCCAAATCGGGGATTTCTTCATCCCCATATCCGTGACTCCCTCTTCTGTGGGCAGATTAACTAATTCTATCCCGCCCTTTTTATACTCGAGCGGGCTGACGGAACCCACCATCCTAGTTCAGCCTAGGGAAATTTGGAGCGCGGGCACTCATGCTTCTCCTCTGTTCCCTCCAACATCTGGGGAAGAACCACTAAGGTCGACTATCTAGGCGGTGTTGTAGTCACCCCTTCACATATTGCCGACTGGCACCCTGCCGGTCGTAAAATCAGACGCAGATCTTTTGCCATTGCTCTCTTTCACTTGGAGAGCCCTAAAAAGGCCGCCACCTCTATGGGTGACCAAAAAGTGGGACCACCTGTGTTGTACAAGGGCGTCACCGACACGGACACGTCCTCCTACTCACAGACTTACGTCACAGCCGATGATCTAACCATCGCCATGACAAGTTAGGGCAAGCCATGGCCTATCTCAGCCCCTTTACTTGTTGTGGGTCCCTTCAAACCCAGGCTCATCACACGTGGTCCGTTGGCCACCTGCACATCACATAATGATCTTGTAGCTCTGGGCATCCCAAAAGCGGGGGCTAAACGAGCACACGATCTTCGGGCCAATTGAAGATCCCACAAACCCGTGCACATGCATGCTAAAGGTCGTAAGGCCTACCAAATCAACGGGGTCATCCCGTGCACTTCTATAGATCGTACACACATGTTCAGGGTGGTCAGGCACGCCTCCAGCAGAAGGGAGGACGCACCGAAGGCCCGAATTGCTGATCAAAAGCTGTCCGCTACTTGGTATTCAAAGAAGTTCCCTGTGAATACGATGCTATTAACTTCGCCCTCGCTGTATGCACAAGATATCCCTCGGGGCAGGCCTCGGGGAATATCACGTGCAAAGGGAACTGTCTAGCTGACCCTTCGCTCAAGTAAGCCTGATCCGCTGAAGACTACTCTAGAATCTTCCTCTCCAATAGCCAATCGGCGTTTATGATGCAAGGGGGCAGGGCAAACAGAGACGCCCCTACAGAAAGGAATAGTAGAACCTTCAACCACAAAAGGTTTCCTAGAAAAGAACCGATTTTACCCGCTACAAAGCGCAAGAGAACTTGCGGCGGATGACATTGTTGAATGCCACATTGTCGAGATAAATGAGGACGGGTTCAACCCACCTGACCTGCGGGCCTCAGGTGAACATGAACAAGTTAAGGAGATATGGTCCCAAGGCCGTCATGTGCCCATTCGAGTCGAGCAATGGCCTCAAGGCCTTCAAACATCGAACTCAGCGAAGCCCTGTCCCTAGGGCTGCCCTGAACTAGTACTCACACGGGCTGTAAGCTAATTACAGGCTTAGATCGGGTAGGCTCAGCCTCTGCTGCCTGGTGTCCCTGACCGAGGTATGAAGAGACTCAGAGTCACCCTTCTTGCCGAATTGTCTAGCCCCGACGAACAGGTTGAGGTAATGGTGGTGAACCACGATGAGGGAGAGCTTGAAAATCCGACGGGACACATCGAAAGCATGCTAAGCGATATCCTTGATAGGATCAAGAGGCTGGAGGATGTTTGAACTACGACACCTTCCCACCAGGAAGCGACTTCTCCCCGCGGACTCCAACGTGAGGAAAGAGAGAGGTCATAACCACCTCCCATGGGCCAGGCCTCAACGCCATGCAACCGACACACCTCCTTTGAGGATCAGCACAACGTGGCCTCCCAGGCTGCATCATCAGCATTCACTCAAGAGGAAATTCAAAGGATGATCAATAAAAGCATCTAGGGCTTGTAGATATCAAAGGCGTCAGAAAAGCCTTACCCACTTTTTATTGATCAAATCCCCTTCCCCGTCGGTTATCAAAAAGGGAGATTGCCGGTCTTCAACGGTACTGGCTCACCCCAACAACATGTAGCCCACTTCGTGTCTGCATGCCAAGAATCGGCCTCGGACACCAGGCTACTCCTCCGGAAGTTAGTCGAAACTTTGGATGGACTCACATTAAATGGTACGCGTGTCTCCCAAAAAATTCGGTCCATTCCTAGGAGGAAAAGGAGCTACTCTTCTACAAACACTTCGTAGAAGCAAAATTAGAAGTCCAAACTGTAGAGCTCCTCACCATGACACAAGAGCCAGGTGAGTCAGTGGGGAAATACATCCAGAGATGACATGACCTCACAATGTGCCTTAGCAATCCTATGAGTGAGGTTGAAGCGGTGCAAACGTGTGTAAGGAATATGAACCGAGAAATTGCCTTGCATGTCGAGGCTTCTAACCCCACCAAAGTAGCAAAAATTGAAAGCTTGTTGAAACACCATGGAGGAGATCGAGCCCAAGGTTTAGGCAACAGCCAAGCATGTAATACTGGAGGCAATCGCTTGAACCCCCACCTTAACAGAAAAATGTGATCAGCGCTGTTGTCATGAACACGCCTCTCGACGTTAAAACTGCAACCAACGTTGCTCCTTTACTGACGCTGGATACGTCTCGAGGGAAACCGCTCAAAAACCAAGTAGAATCACAGCAGCAACCCTCTCAAAAGCAGGGTTATAACAACGTGCCACCACCACAAAACTACCACCTAACTAAAGAGTTCATGCGCAGGCTGAACCAACAATTCAACTTCAACAAAGAGTGGGTTCTAACTCTCCTCAAAATGTTGCTCAAATAGGATATGGTGGTCCTGCCCCCCATCAAAAAGCCGAATCAAGCAGAGCTCTTCAATCATGCTAGGTATTGTGCCTACCATCGGATATTAGGCCACCCAGACCAAGACTGCATTCAATTAAAATATCACATCGAAATCAACCTAGAAAGCCTCAAGAATGCTTTCGAGACCCCAGGGACCTCACACATGGTCACAGTCCAAGAAGAGTCGACTGATGATGCTCTCGCAACCAAATTATCTCCCAGTTGGTTCCCTGCCCTCTTCGACATGATAGCCCAACATGGAATGATAGCGCCCCGCGTGCCCAAAAAACAGAAATCAACCATGTGAAAAAGCCAAAACTCTTGGTGCCACTACCATCAACTAGGAGGACATGACTTATCCTGCTACCGCGGGTTCCGCTCCATCTTGGAAAATTACATTTGGAACAGTCAAATAGTTCTTACTGACGAGCAAGCCCCACCTTCAAAGGATGTCCAAGAAAATCAAGCTTCCTCACAAAAAGAGTCCAACCCAACTCAATCCCCGCTATATACAAGCGAGAGCCATCACACTCATTTTTTTACTTGTCGTTTGCTTTTGACTTTAAATCTCGTCGAAAGGAGAGAGAATACATTGAGTAAAAGAAAATAACCTCGAGTGCGTGGTCCCTATCTCCCTCCTTTTCCTGAATTAGGCCACATCCTAGACTCCCTCTCTCTTCTTGCGCATTACCTGCCCCCGCGTAGTAGCCCGTACCCTCGAGCTATCTGTCGACACGCAGAAACCCGATCCCAAAGGACACACCGAGTACCCGAGTGCACATTGATAGTGTGGACAAGAAAGCCCTCCTTTCATGCCAGCCAGTCGACCCTGCTTGAGTGGACCCATCACGGAGGAGTACAGTCGGGCCTCCCATTGCATCTTTAGGAAAGAGAGAGAGAGAGAGAGAGAGAGAGAGAGAGAGGAGAGACGGATCAAAGTCCTAGAGGGAGTCTCCGTCCAAACCATGCTGGCAGATAGCC
>NW_006499563.1:1619290-1629860 GCF_000471905.2 Amborella trichopoda | reverse complement strand
AGAGAGAGAGAGAGAGGAGAGACGGATCAAAGTCCTAGAGGGAGTCTCCGTCCAAACCATGCTGGCAGATAGCCGGAGGGCTTCATAATTGTTCTAAGAGCGCAAACCGTCCGGGTGTGTCCCCCGAATTCCAAACGACATGGTAAGCGCGTGAGCGTACCCGCATCGTAAAATCTCTGTCTTTGTTGGTAGCCTATCTACGTAAGGAGGGCACGTGGGCATGCACCCGACGAGCATGAATCGTGCATGGACCTTCTGCGGTTATCCCTAGAGAGGATCCCCCCGTCAGCCCATGAATGCGACCGACTAGCATGCGAGGGAGATCAGGCCCTCCGACCAACTGGTGAGTCCATTAGGGATACATCACCCTATCGTTGGCTCAGACTGTTTTCAGGTCAGCCTCTCTCATCTTTCTCTCTCTAAAATTACAATGTAGTCCCACGACTCCTCCTTTTCTACGTTGGGGATTTCATCATCCCCATATTCTTGGGGAGCAGGTCAGCTGATCTCACCTCTCCCCTACCCTACTCAAGCGGCCTGACTGGCTCTATTGTCCTAGTCCTACCTAGGAAAACTCAGGGCATGGGCCCTCAAACCCCTTGTTCCTCATCTCCTAGCGTCCAAGGTAAATCATTTGACGTCCGCTTCATGGGTGGCTCTTCAGCCGCCCCCTCTCATAAGCACATTGTTACTAGCAGCCCCCCCACCAGTCGAAAGCTCAAAAATGGTATTGATGCCACTTTTATTCTTCGCTCGGTAGGTCTTCACAAGAGCACCACCCCTGTGGGTAACCAAAAGGTGACCCCTCCCGTGGCGCACAAGGGCGTTGTTAGTGCTAGCATGTCACGACACGCACCACGTCCTGGCAAATGATATGCCAATCCACGCGGCACCAAAACTGCCACGTACACACATACTCACCTCATGGCTAACAGTCTAACCGTCACTATGACATGACAGGGCAGGCAGCAGCCCACCCTAGTCCCCCCATCTGCTTCGGGTGTCTTCATACCCGAGCTTAACACAAGTTTCCCATGAGTCACTGACGCATTGCATACCAAGCCCATGGTTGGAGCCATCCCAAAGGCTGCAACCAAACGGGCCCACGACTTTTGAGACTGCTGAAAGTCTTATAAATAAATGCACATGCATGCTGGAGGATCTAAGGCCTCTTCGGCTAACAAGGCGAGTACTCCAAATAATCAGCCTCTCACCACACCAAGGGTTGGGCCTAGAACCACCCCAAACATTGCCATGGTCCACACACACACTTATAGGTCCAAGAATGCCACTGACGGGAAGGGAAAAGCGGCATTGAACTCACCCCCCGCTGCTTAGAAGCCACTTGCCATGTGGTACTCGAAGCGGTTCCCTACAAGCACCATCCTTTCCACTATGTCTTCTTTGTAAACCTGAGCTAGCCCCCGCAGCAGGACTCGAGGTTGGAGGACACCCGTGGTGACGACCAGCTAATGCCCCCCTTCGCAAGGAAAATGCAAGCCGCCAAGGTCGACTGCAAGCTCCCTGCTCCCAAGACACCACACGTTGTCTGAGTTGATTAGCTTTTGCCCACTTCTCTGTGCGGCGAGCTAGTCAAGAAGGACACCAAAAGCAGCTCTATTTCTGGGAGAAGATCTATCGGATCCTCCGATTTAGCAAAGCAAAGGGGATGAGAATACCTCTCCGAAGGCAAAAAGTAGACTCTTCTATCCCAAAGGACCTACTAAAGAAAAATTGGTTCCACCCCTTGTTAGGTGCTGGAGAACCCGAGGCGGGCGACGCTGTGCCTCACTGAGGCGTCAGGACACACCACGATGGACTTGCCCCATCCAAACCCCTGCCCCAAGGCAGTCATGAGCAGGTGAAGAGAACACGGCCCTAAGGCCGTCTTGAGCCCAACCAATCTCAACGATGGCACCGAGGTGTTTGAGCACCAACCTGAGCTGCGGCAAGGCCCCAGATGCCCAGTAAGCCCGATTCAAGAGAAGGGCTTGGAAATTTGAACAAAGCTAGCCCTTCAAATTATGAAGCATGCCATATGCTGGTGTTCTACCAAGGATGAACAACGACTCCGGTTGATCAGATACGACTGTGGTCAGGAAGAAGGCTAAAGGCAAGCCAGAGACCCGCCTTATCCAATGCCCTAAAATATCCTGAGCCACTGCCGATCCCCTACTTCGAGCCGCTTCTCTCCACAAGGCACCCTCTCCTTTAAAACGCCTTGGACCCCCACTCACTCCTAACATTGGCACCTTGCCCGCCCAAGTTAAAATTTTCATGCCAGCGCAGCCACTGCCACATCCCTCTTCCTTTGTGCCCCTCTTGCTCGCGCAGTTTAGCCAACTTCCTCTGCCTGAGCCCATGGTAGCAACAAACCGGGCCTCTGTGAAAGACATTCCCTCTGCCTGTCCCTTTGAGATCTATAAAAAGTCAGAGAACTACCCCTCCAGAAGCTGACAAAGTCAAGTACGAGGTGATCAGGCACCTGAGAAAGCTGTCAGTGCTCTTGAGTATCTACGATGCCCTCATGTTGTCCAATGACCTCCGGATGGCCACCCTGACGCAAGCCCTTTTTGCCCCTGAGGTGTATGAAATGGAGGTCGAGCAAGTCGAGGTGGACCTGACTATTACGTTCTCAGATGATGACCTCCATCTAGGGGAGAAACCTCACAATCGACCTCTCTTTGTGACGAGCAAGTTGCACACCTGTCAGATGAATTGAATTATGCTAAACGAAGGATCAATGATAATCTTATCAGGATTGGGTTAAATCGTCGATTTTGTGCTTGGGTTAAATGTGGAGAAAAGCTGGCTGGGGTGATCGGGCTCAAGCTCAAAATCGACGATTTGAGCACTTCCACACTGTTCCATATAATCCACACGGACACCTCTTACAACATCCTGCTAGGTCGTCCTTGGTTACACGAACAGGGTCTGGTCCGGTCCACGCTCCATCAATGCTTCAAGTATAATTAGGATGGGAGGCAACACATAGTCTATGCTAACAAAAGGTTGTTCCCCATCACAGAGTCACACTATGCCGATGTAAAATATTATTTTGCCAACCCAATTCACTCTCAAGAGCCAGTATTGCCTGCAAAAATAGGCACGCACCCAAAATTGAGAGAAACTGTTGCAACCTCTCATGAGGATGCAGAAGACACGACGAGGTCTCTTAACCGTCTTTTTCAAGAAGAAAAGAGATGTGGAAAAACCATCCCCTTAACGCCTGTGGAAGGGAATCCCCCAATATCCCCGCAAGACGCACCCTTGACAACCATTGTGTGAAAATCCCAGTAAATTAAAAGACGGGGCATGTTACGGCACATCTTTGGATTCCTAATTATAGATTCCTTTTTTTTGGGCTCAATTTAAAAATGTTTTATCGTGCCATGAGTATGGTTTATTATAGTAAAACTTCAAAGAGAGGTAATACATAGTTGTCAAGATATGACACTCTATATGAAGAGTGTTCGATCTGGGAATAACAAAAAGATGAAGAAACACAATATCTATAAAAGTATCTTGGTTTCTTCGAAATGAATGGATATACAGAGAGACTTGGTGGTAGCAAAGAAACACTAAAGATCAGTGGGAGAATCAAATTTGTGATACATGAAATGATGGGATGAAGAAGAGTATTTCTTCACGGTGTGAGAAATGGAGAATCCAAGTATTGAAGAGATAGATACTTCATGACATATGAAATAGATGACTAATATATTCTCTATTAGTTGTGCGCTCTTCCAAGATCACAAAAACTTGTCAAACAAGTAAAAATAATGAATCAAGAAAGCCCAAGTACCACACTACATAGTTTTGAGGTATGAAATCTATCTCACATTCATAGTTTTGAGGTATGAAATCTATCTCACATTCATGATAAGGTCATATAGGGAAAGAGGATTCAATAAATTTTTGTTTTATGTTTAATATTTTTTGGTTATATTTTGGCTAATTGTTTTATGAATATGTATGGAGTGTATGAACATTAAATGATAGGTGCTAACAAATTTTAAAGCACTGGTTTTGAATACCCTATGTTTTTTGTGCTGCCTTGTGCTTAAGGGGTACAGCTCAAACTTTTCTCTCTCCAAGCCATAACCCAAAACTCAAGCCAAAAGATGAATTTTTTTATTGATGGGAAGGGGTCCATTACATGAAGAGAGTACGTGCTTATAAAGAGGTGGGGCCCAAACGTGGGTGTATAATCAATTTTTTACCTAATTATTGAAAATTAACGATTAAATGATTTAAATAAATTCTAAAAATTGGGGGAAAAATGATGATTTTGCCCCTGCCCGAACAATCTGTGAAATTCTAAATCAGTCCCTGTAATGACCACTCAATCGTGCGAACTTTCCGTGGCCGATTCAAGACTTTTTCAATCTCTGTTTTGCCAAAAGATTATTCGTTTCTTGATCGGCTTGGGAAGACGATCTCTTTTATATCAATTTTGAACCATGGATTGGAGTTTTGAACCATGATCATGAAGCGGCAAAAACATGGGAAAATGTGCAAACCTAGATTTAAGATTTGACCTGTTTCTTAGTGTTTTTCACTGATTTCTTCATTGTAGTGTGATGAGCAAGTTGCCACGATCATTTTGTAAAAAAGAACGGCTCCATTTGATGCCCGAATGACCGTTTTCCAAATTGGAAAACTCTGATCAGAATCTAGATTCCGATGGCTGCAATTTACCACTATTCATCCTTGATTTTTGATGAATCTGACCATCCATCACGCCCGAGGTTTGAACTGGAGGAAGCTCTCGACCTTGTGGTCATAACAGGTCTGATGTTGCATCGATCCAACATGCGAGCGCTGTGATGTGGAGATTCGATAGAGGGAACGTGCTATTGGAAATTTCCAGCAACTTTTGGGAACTTTCTGGCAAACTTATCTCTTCAATGGCTTGGGTTGTGTCATTGGGCATGCCACATATCAAATCGACAGGGTCAACAAGATAAACATGCTCCCAAAATTTGGGCACGATCCGACTCGGGATGAGGAAGATACAGCCACGAAAAATTTGCCTCCAAAATTGTGAAGTAAAATTTCCATTAATGGAAACTGGTCCGCCGAGGGCGTACCATAATAGTGTACGACCTATCCATTTTGGGTAAGTTGGCCATAACTTGCTCCAAAAGCGTCCAAATACCCCGAAAATTTATACTCTGAGGTTTTCGCACATTCTGAATCCAATGGAAATGGTTTGGAGATCATTTGATGCTCTGATAATGGTGATGCAGTTCATAATCCATTTTAGCGTGATGGAGGTAGAATTTCCCAAAACTGTTTTGTCATTTGCACTACCTTATACTTGTCTGATTGTGATGAAGCTTGATAGGTGTTCTTGAGAGACCCTTAGCAACATTCCTGCATGTTTTTGGGCCATTCTGAGACTTTTGAAAATTTCACTTCTAGATAAGAACTTATTGTCCTACGGATCCCGTAGTCCACAGGTGTTCTAGTACCCGTGGTCTAGGTTACGATTGTTCTCTCCTTATTTGTACTAGGGATATAGGTGATGAAAAATACTTATAAACAACTTGTCCTGCCAAATGTTGTGCTTCAAGAGAAGCGAGAAGGATAACATTCAGAATCAAAATTGTCCTTCAACTTTAGTTTTCTTCCTGGCCACCGGATCACACAAACGCCGAAGGAATACTCGTGTGAAGCTGCTTCCCGAAGGGGTGACCAAGGTGCTCAGACGGCTGAGGGCCTTGTTTAAGGGCTTGTTGACCCAGACATGGAGACTTTTGGGGGGAGAAGAGATGTTGAGGGATATAATCGAAGTCCTCACCCTTATTAGACGTACAATATGCTTTTAAAGTCCTCACCTTTGTTGGGCATACTTGTGGTGGTTCAAATAGCTGGGGACCTTGCTTAAGGGCTTGTAGACCTAGTTAGTTAGAATCCAGGCTAGTCTGGCAGTCGGGTGCCTTGCTTAAGGGCTTTCTTCCCAATTAGTCAGGGTTTTTGTGTCTTCTGATGGGGGGACTTTCTGGGAAGACCCATGATCCACGTCAAGGACTTTCATTTTGTTGCCGGTGGCGGAACTCACTGAGAAGGACCATGATCCACATCGGGAGATTTTCTTTGGATTTTGGTGGGTATTTTTTGCTGTTACACTAGGTTAGCTTTGATAAGAACGGTATCTTTGTGGGTCCCATTCTGTCGGGTCCAGTCGGGGGTTTTTTGTTGGCTTGTCTTGAATGTTGGGACCCGTCGGTCAGGGAGGGATTTGGCGAGGCTGCCTCAGGGGGCTTCATCCTGGTTGTCACAGGCAGGTATTGACCTGGCTTGATAGTTTCTTTCCTTTTGTGAGCATCTTTGGCATGCCGTCGTGGTTTTTTTGTTTTTTGGTTGACCCTAACTCCTGGGTCCTTTCATGAACGGACTCAGACTGTCGGATTCTTCTTGAAGTTCTTCTTTTTGGGTCTCGATAATAGGGTATTATGCTACCGAGAATTTTTTCTTTTGAAATGCTGGCTGAAGCTACATATGGAGGAGAGCGCTGCATCTGCTTATTGGTTCGAGCACCCTTTCGGGTTTTCACTTGGATTGGGGAAGTGGTGTCGTAAAGATGGTTTTTCACGAACTTGCTTTTATTAAGCTCTTTTACCCATGACCTTACAGCCATGTCCACCCTTTTTTCAATTTTACTTACGGTGCCCTTTTGGGTTTTCACCGTGCCCATTTTTTATTTATGAAACACTCTTACTCATGGTTTTGTGACCATGCCCATCTGTCATTTTTACTCATGGTGCCCGTTCGGGTTTTCACCATGCCCATTTTTCTTTCTTTTTTTTTTTTTGGGATGTGTTTAAGGTCATGTCTCTGGGACCTGGGCAAAGCAGTTTAACGTCATATGCCTCAAAAAAGAAAACCTTGCCGGAGTCTTTTCGAGATGAGCATGCAGGTGGCCAGGACGTGTGCTGCAATTTAGGGTCATGCAACTGGACCGTAGTGGCAATGGATGGTGATCTGTAGAGACCATGGAATGAGAATGGTGGTGGCTTGACTCATTTGGGGAAATGGCACGAGACCGTCCTTGTATGATGGATGGTGTTTGTATGGTAGGTGGATAATGGATGACCCACTAGCCGATGATGAGTATGGATGGCAGAATGGCTCATCGTGGTTTCGTGAGCATAGGTATGACTCACTGGGGAATGTTATGGGCAATGGAGATGGACTCACTGGGGAGGAAGTGAAGGTGGTATGCGTGTGCGAGCAGGTGCACATGTGTAGAAGCGTGCTTACGGTCATGCCACCGGGACTTGGGAAGAGCAGTTTAACATCATGGGCCATGATGTGCACTATATTTTAAGGTCATACAGTTGGACCGCTGTGCAGAGCAATTTAATGTCATGCGATCAGGACGTGTACTGTATTTTAAAGTCATACAACTGGACCGTTGTGGGAAGAAGCTTAACGTTATGCGGGTAGGACATATACTGTAGATTAAGGTCATACAGTTGGACCATTGTACGAAGTAGTTTAACGTCAGGTGACCAGGATGTCTGTTATAGCTTAGGGTCATGCAACTGGACCGTGGTGCGAAGTAGTTTAATGTCATGTAGCCAGGACGTGTGCTACAGTTTAGGGTCCTGCAACTGAACCGTGGTGCAAGTCACCATATATATGGGTAGTTCAGTGAGGGGTGAAGTGGATGGGACTCCATGGGGAATGAGTCTGAGGATGCAGGTCTGACTCGCTGGAGATGAAATGGCCGAGACCATTTATGGGCAGTGGATTCAGTTGGTGATGATGGTGGCCTAGTGAGGGATGGTAGGCAGAAGCGGACTCACAGAGGATTATGGGGTGATTGTGACTCTCTAGAGATGGAAGTGTGACTAGAGTTGAGGCTTGTAGATGCACACACGGACGGGCCAACTAGGGAAGACATGCACGAAAGTGCATGTAAAGAGTGTGGGTGCATTGATAGAAGGTGTAGAAAATGGGGCTCGACAACAGTCTGTGGAAGCTGAGCGAGCACGAAAATAGAGCATGCACGATAGTGAACACAGAGAGACATGCTCGACAGTGAACATTGAGGTGCACACAGCAGCAGAACACACTCGACGGTCTCGCGCTCTGTAGTAGCATGTGACAAGAAGCATGCTTAACGGCAGCATGCAGCGAGAGGCGAGCCCGACGGCAGCACGCAGCGAGAGGCATGTTCGATGGCAGCATGCAGCGAGAAGTGTGCTTGGCGGCAGCATGTGAAGAGGAGCGCTCAACAGTAATCACACACGGTAGCACACATACACGACGATTGAGTGTACTCGGCAGGCTAAGAGGACTAAGATTTCGTGCATAGGGTTTTTCGGCATACATAAGGGCTTCGGGTGACTACAAGTAATCCTAGCCAGCTTTGCCGATGTCGAATGCAAGGACATAAAAGGGTCTAATAGTGGTTTTCTGATGTTGGGAAGGGAGTTCAAGAGTTTTTCTGTCGAATGGGAAGGGGTTTTCTCAGCGGTGCAAGAACAGTCCAGGGAAGGAAAGGGTTTTAATAATGGGTTTTCGCTAGGATTAGTAGAGGTTTTTTCGACAACAGGTGCAGAGATTTGGAGTGGCTTTCGGTGACAACTACAAGGCTCTTCGGCAAGGGAAGCAGGAGGGTTGTGTGTAATTGAGCAACTGAAGGGTCGCCGTCTGCACGCATGAGCAGAAGGCACGTGTCCAGTCGTGACAGGACCGTGTAGTTCAAAGGGCAGCGTGTGTGGGAATTGAGGCATCACGTGTGGAACATGTGACAGAGACAGGTGGGCACGATAGGTTTGTCAACGCGTTCGGCAGATTAAGTGATGCGTTCGACAATAAGTTGCACTTGGAAGGATAGCACGCTCGGTGGTCTGAGTGACGTGCTCGGCAAGATAGCATGCTCGGCAGTTTGAGTGATACACTTGTTTGAACGTATTTTTCAGCACCTTGGTCCCTAGTAGGAAGCAGGTCAATAAAGCCTACAAAACAGTGAAAATTCCTGACAATCTCAGAATGGCCCCAGAACTGGCCAAGATCTTTATCAGCACTTCAAAAGACCACCTGCCAAGTTTCATCATGATTAGACATGTCTAAGTCAATGAACACAAGGAAACAATTTTCAGAAAAATGGCCTCTAGCACCCTGAAACATACCCTACAACTGGAATTGTATTTTCGGTGTCTCAAATCACTGTGGGACCACCACTATTAGATTCGACACAGTCGAAAAACCCTATGGGCCAAGTTTTGGCTTAATCGAACACTCCCAAACAATGATATGAGCAAAACATTGAAACAGGAGGGGCCACACACTATTCCCGTGTGGCCTCATTGTACCAAAATACCATTAAAGATGGTTGTTTTTACAGTCATGGGCACTAATTTTTGGAGCCCGTAACTCACTCATTCCAAGTCAGATCGCTCCCAAATTTGGTGAGAATATTTGTCTCATCAATACGAACAATTCGATATGTGGCACACCTCGAGACAATGTCCGAGCAGGGAGAAAAGCTAGAGAGAGCAGTTGGCAATCCGTGAAGAAATTGCAAAAAATTCAGCAACGACACGCCTCGCTCGATGGACCAAATTACTACGCTCGCGCAACGGATCAACGCAAACCAATTCCCTTGTGTGCGTAAGGTCCAAGGCTATCATTGGTCCGAACCCTGTACATGATGGATGGTCAGATTTCATGCATGAAGCCGATGGAGTAACTGAGAGTCTGGCCATCGGATTCTAGATTTTGGCCAAAACTCAAAAGTTGTGAAATCTCGCTCGGGCTCTAAATCGCGTCCCATTTGTTGCCATGCGATTGTGACGAAATGCTTAGTGCACTTCGATGAAAAAAGTATAGAAAAATATCAAGGAACGAGCGCACTATTGATCCGAAATTTTCAAGATTCAAACAGATTTCAAGTCCTGTAATCATGGCTCGAAGTTCGTATCAAAACTAACAGATTTCAAGTCCTGTGATCATGGCTCGAAGTTCATATCAAAACTATCGCCATGTCGAGCCCTACAAGAAAAAAATAATCTTTTGATCAAAAGGGCATTGGAGCAACTCCCTGTCAGCCACGGAAGATCACGAAAGTTCTCGAACAGCAGTAGGGATTGTTCTGGAATTCCATACATTGTTAGGCAGCAGAAAAACAGTCATTTTGTACCGATTTTTAGAATTTTTTAAATTCAATTTAATCTTAATTTTCAGCAATTGGGTCTAATTTTGATCAATCCACCCATGTTTGGGCACAATTCTATAGAAACAAGCACTGTCTCATTGTAAAGAGGGAGACCTAGGCCTTCAATTGATGGTTTGAAGATTGAATAAAAATTTCGATTCCTTGCTTGAGCTTGTGAGTTTGCCTTGGAGAGAGAGAGAGGAGAGAGAAGAAAAGGTCTGATACCCTTTGAGCAGGCAAATTTCTCTCTCCTCCCTCTCTCCTTCTTTCCTCTCTCTTTCGCTCTCTTCTCTCTTTCTTTCTCTCTCTTCTTTCTCTTTCTCTCTCTTCTTCTCTTTCTTCTCTCTTTCTCTCTCTTCTCTCTCTTCTCTCTCTCTCTCTCTTCTTCTTCTTCTT
>NW_006499563.1:1602556-1618552 GCF_000471905.2 Amborella trichopoda | reverse complement strand
TCTCTCTCTCTCTCTCTCTCTCTCTCTCTCTCTCTTCTCTTCTTCTCTCTTCTCTCTCTCTCTCTCTTTCTCTCTTTCTCTCTCTATTTCTCTTTTCTCTGTCTCTTTCTCCATCTTCTCCTCTCATCATTATCTCCATTTATCCCCTTTGGATGCAACCGACGAGGCTTAGTGCCAGTTGGTTTTCTCTCTCTTCCTCTGTCAGTCGGCGTGACCTAGTGCTGACTAGGTTTCTCTCTCTTCCTTTATCAATCGACGAGACCTAGCGTCGATTAGTTTTCTCTCTCTTCCACTGTTAGTCGATGAGACCTCGTGTCGACTGGTTTTCTCTCTCTTTCTTTGTCAGTAAGCGAGACCTCATGCCGACTGGTTCTCTCTCTCTTCTTCTGTCAGTTGGCAAGACTTAGTGCGAACAACTTCCTCCCTCTGTCATCTCTTGAAATAGTTGGCAATGTCTAGCACCGACTGCATCTTCTCTCCTTTCTTCTCCCTCATCTCTTCTTTCTTTTCTTTCCTTCTGTCTATTCCCTTATTCTCTTCAAACCATTCCTCTGCTACTCTTACATTCGACCAAGGGGGATTGAGGTTAGCATCTCATGGTAGGCCTGTCATTTAGCTGTAATGTTGTTGCACCAAGATCACTTGGCCCGCTTTACTGCCACGACAAATCGACCATTGTGCTTACTTTGTCGATATTGGTAATAACGTCTAGTGGTGATCCCGTGAGCCGGTCTTCATTACCGAGCCCATTTGGCTACCACGTTAGGCCAATTATCAACCAGCCTAGTCGCTGCTCTAATCCTCTCTCTTGGTCAAATTCTTCTCTCCCCCCATCTTTCTCTTCTTTTCGAATGCACATGCTTGTGTACGTTCATCAGAGAGGAAAAGGGTGAGGTCTGACCAACCTGTCTCATAACCTTTACCATATATGTGTGTGATTGCAGTAAAGTTGAAAATAAGAAGAATACAAGCCAAGGGAGGCAATTCTAAACCAATGTTATTACTAGGGGGCTTTCTTCGTGATCTAAGAGGGCACCTACGCAAGTCAGCCCAAGTAAGTACCGAACCCACCTTTAAAATTCATCTCTCATCGGTTGGTAACACCTGCCCCCGTTTTCGAATGAGGTTCTCGAGAAAGCGATCTCATAAACATCTAAGGTCTCCTTCGAAACCTGAGAAGCGTGCCACCCTATCCTTCAGGATCCGGAGGGCGCAATCGGGGCACCTAACCAGCTCGGCGACTCCATTGGGGACTTACTACTCAGTTGGATCGTTCTTGTTTGGCTTGTCACTTCTTTTATTATCTGCATTCATTCTCTTTTCATATTCACTTATGACTGATGGGTTCTGTAAGCCATTTATTCGGATTGGAGATTTTCTTATCCCCTTATTCGAGAGTGTCCCCAGGGAACAAGGTCCTTCAACTTCGTTCCCGATCATCCTCTTGAGCAAAGACCCCTTGTCTAGCTCCCAGGTCTCAACCTGTACTGGTGTGAGGAGGGACTTGAAGGTCCCTCACTCCGCATCTCTTCTCTCTGGTGGAAACTCCACCAAAATGCCCTGCATCGGAAGCACTTATGTTGCCCCACACAGCATACACCCAGCCACCGGCAAGTCACTTGCCGGTCGAGTCCTGTAGTACATCGGAAGGCTGCCCAATCCCTTTCTGCAAAAGGCAAGCAAGTTGCCATTGCTCTTGTGGGTCACCATAAGGATACCCCTCACATTTCTGCACTATTTGTCTGTATCCCTAGAGGCTCAACACTTCGAGGCGAAAACGCCATGGTCTCCATCCCTTACACACACTACAAGGCTTGTGGGACACCCACTCGAGCCACACCTCGGGGCAACCCTTTTGTTACCTCGAGTCCGTGTCCAAGATCGAACTTTCCAAGGCCAGGTCCTATGCATGCTACTCATATGCATCTCACTGCTCGAGGCAATGCCGTTATTATGCCAAACCGAGTACACATGAGACGACCTCTTCGTTCTCCTATTATACACACACAAGTGCACACTGTAAGGGGCAGACCTGCACCCATTCTCTTACAGACACCTACTCATAATTCTCGGCCTCTTAAGGCCATATCACCTGCACGAGCACGGGTGGACCCCTAAGTCCCCCAAGATCCTTCTTCAAAGGGCACACACGGGTCGCCATCTCAGGCGTCCCCTCGCCCTCAACTCATGCCTCATGAGTCAACCCTGCTCCTGCCTCCTCCTTCTTCATCAAGCAAGCACCTTTAGCCTTGATACTTGAAGGTTTTCCCCAAGAGCACCATCCTGAACCAGCACTATCACTTAGTTCATGTCTTTGGAGCTCATAAGAGAGCTCGGGGCATGGACCTCATGGAAGATCGAGTCCTTCATCCTCCTCGTTCCAAGATGACTCCAATTCCTGACCGTCATCCATTGCCGCATCCGATGAAGACAGCTCTCTTCTGTGTGAGAAGAGTTGACTTGCCGTGACCTAGATCATAGTTTTAGCGCGAGGTCCATCAAAACCTCAAGGCTAAACGCGACGGAGGTCTACGAATTTTTACTAGGGAGGTGACCAAGGCAGTCAAAACAACCAATTTTGATGACCCTCTTCACCTGAATTACTTCTATCCCCTTCAGACAATGAAGCCTGAAGAAGAGCTCCATGAGCCTTGTGCTATGGTTACTATCGTAGAAGAAGACCTGACCACTCAACAGTCGCGGTCCCAAGACCATCGAGAATTGGTCCAAACGCGATCCGTGTACAGGAGTCGAGTTCAGTCAGGGCATGCTGACCCCTTACTGATTGACCTACCACATAGCTGCCACTAACGTTGACCTCCTTAGAGAAACGGTCAGCATAATGGTCGTAAGCGAGCCCGGTGATGCGCAGGAGGATTGTATGAACAATTTTGAGAATATGGTGCATGCGATGATGGAGAAGATCGATTGTATTGACGTGGCACGCCGATCGGCTAACCATGAGGTCAATTCCCATCACTCTGATGGTGCACCTCCACATCAGCCCCCTCCATCTACCTCACAGGACAATTCTATCCCTTATCCGGTCTCTCAGATAGATATTGACGCTATGGTCACCCCTAGCCTAAAGAACAGACAAATTTTGGGGATACATGGTGCGACGCCTTATCAAAGACCTTACCCCTCCTATGTTGATCAGGTCTCGTTCCCCTCAGACTATAAGAAAGGGAAGTTTCCCTTATTCAGTGGAACCACCTCCCCAAACCAGCATATTACCCGCTTCCCGACGACATGTCAAGAAATAATGGCTGATAGGAGACTTATTCTCCAATAGATCGTTAGGACCCTCGATGGCCTGACATTCCAATGGTATGCCCGGCTTCCTCCAAACTCGCTGAATACATGGGAGGAGATGGAGAAACTGTTCTATCAACGCTTCTATGAGGTCGAGAGAGAGGTTCAAACTATCAAACTTCTCACCCTGACCCAAGAACCAGATGAACCCGTGGATCAGTTCATATCAAGATGGAGAAACTTGGCTTCTCACCATCCTAATCCTATGCCTGAGAAGGAAGCATTCCAAACTTGTGTGCGGAACATGCAACCTGAAATCACTCTCCATGTCGAGGCCTCCAATCCAACCTCCATATCAGAGTTGATCTCTAAATCCGTTCGCATAGAAAGTTTGTCACGCCATCATGGTGGGACACAACAACCATCTACAAGTTCAACAAACAACCAGGGCAATGGTAGCTCTCAGAATAACACACGGGGCAGCCAACAAAAGGGGGTAATCAGTGCAGCCGTCATCGACACTAATTCAAAGAAGGCTCCCTCCCAAACTTTGGACCTCTCTAAAGGGGTAGCAGTGACAACAGTAACACCTCAGACTGGCAAGCAACAACCATCGTACAATCTGGTACCTCCACTAGCCAACCTTGATCGGGGTGATTATTTCTCCAGACATAGGAACAAGGTCTATCCCTTCGAGAAGGAATGGGTCCCTGTGCTGTTCTAGTTATTATTGGAGCAAAATATGATCCAGCTTTAAGAAATCAAGTTCCTTGAGCAATTTGGCCTTGACACTCAGGCGAATTATTGTGCCTATCATCGGAGGATCAATCATCCCACAGATGACTGCTACACGCTAAAGGATATCATTAAGGCCCTCATTTTGAAAGGTCAGATAAAGCTTGAAGATTTGAAGAAGGCCTTCGGGACAGCTGAGGCCTCTCATGCCGTAACCCTTCAAGAGGAAGACGAAATCCCTTATATCCTCCACACTTTCTTCATTATAATGCTTCAGGAAGGTATAATCACACCGAAGCAGGCAAGGCAACTCTGCTGCCTTGATAAGGGAACGGAAGATCATTGGTGCCCATTCCATCAAATAAGAGGTCATTATTTGTTAGAATGCAGAACTTTCCTTGATATATTCACAGAGAAGATGCGAGAGTGTCAAGAATTTTAAAATCTCCCTATAACTGATCCCCAAATCACTTCTCCATCGGGCCAAGACGATCTCACAAACCAGGACCTTCCTATCAATGACTTAAGACTCCACAAAACACTCGGATTCCCAGCCTTGGATAACCTACCATGGTCGAAGCAGACTCAAGTCCTTAAGACGAGAAGTGGTTCGCCAAGCTAGAGCAGTTTTCCACCCCAGCGAGACGAATCAGACATCACGTCAGAAAATGAGAAAGAGATGCGCACCAAGGGCTGCTCGTCGAAGAAACAAGACCGCTCAACCTGTAGTCGAGTAGGAGTTTCTTAGGCCCCTTCCCCTGTTGCCAACCTTGCTGGACTTCATCCCTGGCACAATCCTTTTTCCTTCTTCATTCTGTCAAGAGGATGTCCCCGTCTCATCTCCCACTTAGCGCACGTCCAATGAGGGTGACGACGTTAAAAGCACTCCCCAACGGTCTAAGCAAGGGAAAGACCTAAAAGATCCCCTGCACTCGTCCAACTCTGGCGATGATGTAAAAAGCTGCCCAAATCCGTCTGATGAGGGGAATGACCTTAAAAGTCCCCCACCCTCTAAGCCTATTTCTCCTTCTTCTTCTGCTTCCTTATCGATGTCTCCTGTAGGTACAACCTTGATATGTCCAGACTTCGATTCTCTCGATAGAGAACTTGATGGATCAAACATAACAAAGACGCAACGAAAATGATTGCGAAAGACCCTGGCGTAGGCAGCAAGATTCTTAACAATTACTGATGCTCTGGCAGGTAAAGCCAAGGAAGAGCCACCTTCTTCAAAGAAGGGCAAGAAGTCGAAGCCAAAGAAACCCCAGTGGTCCCCTAAGCCCAACTTCAAAGAGAGGCTGAGAGAATGAAGGGGGCAAAGTTTTTATTCTCAAGAAGATTGCCATATCGTACAAGTCTATGAAACGCAAGTCACTATGGAGCAAGCACTACACACATCTACGCAAGAGCCATGTGATTCATACGAGGACACTTCACTCCCAACCTTTGTTGAACCCCAATATAAGCTCCTACAGCCTGATTGGCTTCCCATGTTTGAGGTCGACCCTTCTATTCCTCGATTCGAGAAAGGAGCAAAAATCATGACATGCTCTGAAACCCTATTAGATGCAGAGATCATGACCTCTGAAAATAATGATGAAGAGTTCCAAGAGGCCCCAGAAGAATGGGAAGAAGGTGGTTGGGCCACAGCTGACGAACTCGAAGAAATAAATCTTGGAGATGAAGTAGATCCCTGACCCACTTTCATTTCAGCGAATATGTCTCCAAAAGAGAAACAACATCTCACTACCGTCTTGTGAGCAAACCGTGATGTCTTTGCTTGGCATTATCATGAGATGCCTGGCTTAGACCCTCAAGTAGCTGTTCACCATCTCGGCATCGATCCAACTATCAAACCCATCAAACAAAAATCGAGAAGGTTCAGGCCTGACCTCAAGATGCAAATAGACGCCGAGGTGACCAAACTCAAACAAGTAAGCTTTATTCGCGAAGTCAAGTACTCCAAATAGCTAGAAAATGTTGTTCCGATCAAGAAGAAGAATGGTCAAATCAGGGTGTGTATTGACTTTCGCGATTCGAATATCGTCTGTCCCAAGGATGACTTCCCGTTGCCATTCACCGAGATGCTCATCGACTCTACCGCTCACTGTCAAACATTTTCCTTCACGGGCAGATACTCCGGCTATAATCAGATAAGGATGGCAACTGAAGATGAAGAGGCCACTGCATTCTTAACTCCAAAAGGGGTCTTCTATTACACATTGATGCATTTTGGATTAAAGAATGCTGGCGCCACACCGAGATGCTCATCGACTCTACCGCTCACTGTCAAACCTTTTCCTTCATGGACGGATACTCCGACTATAATCAGATAAGGATGGCACTTGACGATGAAGAGGCAATTGCATTTTTAACTCCAAAAGGGGTCTTCTATTACACAATGATGCCTTTTGGATTAAAGATTACTGGCACCACACTGATATGCTCATCGACTCTACCGCTCACTGTCAAACCTTTTCCTTCATGGATGGATACTCCGGCTATAATCAGATAAGGATGGCACCTGAAGATGAAGAGGCCACTGCATTCTTAACACCAAAAGGGGTCTTCTATTACCCAATGATGCCTTTTGGATTAAAGAATGCCGTGGTCACATACCAGAGAGAAATGACGACCATTTTCAAAGACATGATGCACAAAGAAGTGGAATGCTATGTAGACCATTTGGTTGTAAAATCTGAAGAGGTGAATGCTCACCTGAGAGACCTTGAGAAGGTATTTGAGCGTTTGCATCTTTATCAACTTAAAATGAACCCGTTGAAATGTGCTTTTGACGAAAATTCTTGGGGTTCATCGTCAGACATCAAGGGCTTGAAGTCGAGCCAGTCAAGATCAAAGCAATCCAAGAAATGCCGTCACGGATGACACTTCGAGAAATGTGCTCCCTCTAAGGGCAACTGGCCTACATTCGCAAGTTCATATCCAACCTCTAAGGTCACTGTAAACCCTTTACACACCTGCTAAAGAATGATACCCCATTCATCTGGGATGAACCATGTCAGGCATCCCTTGATGACATTAAGCATTATTTACTCAATCCTCCAATACTCTCGACACCAGTAATGGGAAGACCCCTCATTCTATATGTGACTGCTTTAGACGAGTCCCTCGGAGCATTGTTGACACAAAACAATGAAGAAGAAAAAGAAACAGTGTTATATTACCTCAGTCGCAGGATGAAAAGGGCCGAGAAGAATTATCCCCCTATTGAGAAGATGTGTCTGGCCCTGATCTTTGCAGTACAAAAACTCCACCATTACTTGATCAGTCATGAAGTGAAGCTTATATCAAAAGCTGATCCTGTAAAGTTTCTCATGAAATGCCCATGCTTGTCGAGACGCTTGGTTAAGTAGGCACTACTGCTGATGGAGTTCGACATCACGTATGTCCCACAAAAGGCCATCAAGGGCCAAGCCTTGGCTGACTTTCTCGCAGCACATCCTGTATCAGCAGAATCACCTCTACCAAGCGACTTCCTTGATGAAGAAGTATTATGTGCTGACCTTGTTCTTGTGTGGGAATTATACTTCGACAGAGCCTTCCAATCAAATCGAGGAGGCGTCAGACTGGTATTCTTGAGTCCGAGAGGAGGAATATTGCCACTTTCTTTCTTTGTTACTCAAGCCAGTTCTCATAATGAGGCAGACTATCAGGCCCTTATAATCAGACTTGAGATAGCCTTCGACCTCGACTTGGAGCAGCTCAAGCTCTATGGCGACTCTGAGTTGGTTATCCGACAACTCAAAGGGATTTATGATGTAATAAAAGACACTCTCAAGCCTTATCACGATACTGCAAAATCGTATATGGCTCAGTTTGAGGACGTATCCCTAAGTCACATCCCCAGAAGGCTAAACTCGCAGGCAGACACACTTGCGAAACTTGGTGCTATAATTCAATTATCCTCATCAGGGGCCACGCTTGTTTGGGTGGCAGAATGGAGACACATCGAACTAAGATCTGAAGTCGATGCGGATGACGAGAGAAATATTTTCCTCGAGTGCCCTCCTTATCCATTTGGAGCACTTCTGTCAGCGAAAGAAATAATCAAGGCTGAACAAGAAATAACACAGAGTCAAGCAGCTAAGGGTCGAAACCAAGAGCCAGAATTCTTGGACCCAATGTGTGCAGAAATTGAGCAGGTAGAAGATTGGAGAGGACCCATCACCAGTTTCCTAAAGCATAGTAGGCTTCTGGAAGATCGTACCGAACGCAACAACATACGATGAATGTCTACTAAGCATACCCTCCTTGAGGGAGATGCTCTCTTCAGACAGTCGTTTGACGACATTCTTCTTAGATGCATTGATCCAAGGAGCAAATAAAGTGCTGGAAGAAGTCCACTCAAGCATCTGTGGACTACACCAATCCGATCCTAACTCTATGAATGAATATGTAGGTTGGGATACTATTGGCCTTCCATGATAACTGATTCCTTAAGCTATGCTAAAAAGTGCCAAGTATGCTAAATACACTCCAGCCTGGTTCACCAGCCTCGAGAGCCCTTACACCCAACGGTTGTATCATGGCCCTTCTCACAATGGGGTATGGACATCGTAGGGCCTATTGAACCCCCCTTCTGTAATGGGCCATGTTTTTATCCTAGTTGCAATAGATTACTTCTCTAAGTGCGCTGAAGCGGTCCCCCTTAAGTAGGCTCCTGGAACAGCGGTAGCCTACTTCGTTTGACATCATATCATATATCGCTTCGGAGTGCCCGATCGAATCATATCTAACAACGGCCCTCAATTTAGGAGTCATCACATTGATCGCTTAGTTAACCAATTTGGTTTTGAATGGAAGTACTCGACTATGTACCACCCTTGGGCAAATTGATTAGTTGAGGCTTTCAATAAGAACTGGCATGAGAAGCTTTCCGAAGCACTGTGGGCTTATCGTAATACTATACGAAATGCGACCGATTCCACTGCTTATTCTCTGGTCTATGCGGGTGAAGCAGTTTTACCTCTCGGAATACAAATTCCTTCATTGCGAGTCACTATTCACCAAGGAATAACCAAAGATGAGAGAGTCAAGCTTCGGTATCAAGAATTGGATGCACTCGATGGAAAGAGGCTAGAGGCTTAGCAGAACCTTGAACTCAACCAACGGAGAATGAAGAGGGATTTTGACAAGTTTGTCAAGCTCCACTCGTTCACCTGTGGTGATCTAGTCTTAGCTATCAAGAGGCTTATTGTTATGCAGGGTCGACGTAAAGGGAAGTTTGAGCCTAAGTGGGAAGGTCCCTTTACAGTAAAAAAGGTCTTGCCCAACGGAGCCTACATATTGGCACATCCTGATGGAAAAGAGGCGATGCCCCCTATCAACGGGTGATACCTAAAGAAGTACTATCCGTGATGTGTATTCAAAAGAAAGGGACTCAACACGAAAACAAGCAAGATAGTTCAAAAAAAATGCTAACTTTTTTTATTGCAGTAAAAATGAGTTATAAGAACCCATTACCAGGGAGGTTACAAGTCTCTTGCTTCTGAGGAGAAGAGGATGGTTACAAGCCAAAACTTGTACTCTTGCTCTTGCATCTGAGAGTAAGAGGACGGTTACAGGACAAAACAAATGCCGGCCCTTCTCAGGAAGAAGACACAAACCCACCAAAGAAAGATCCTCCTCACGAAGAAGAAGTGAAACCACTTGGAGTGTTAGCTTTAATTCATTCGACGAGTAAGAGGATGGTTCCAAGCCAGAAGACAAAGTAAAGCCACTTCAAGAAGTTAGCCTCAGTCCATCCGAGTGTATGTGAAAAATACAAGCCAGATACCTCATATGACGTGTATGTCGAACTAACAGTGTAGGATCCATTCGACGTGTATATCAAACATACAAGAGGGGCTGCCCTGGCAAGGAGCTGGTCTATGACAGAAAGCTTGACCTGTTCACAGTGGATGCCCTTCCAACAACCTGGACCTCACTGTTGTCCTGGAGGATTTGCCTTCCAATAGGTACCATAAGCCACACCCTATCCTTCGTCACTTTTTGCCGGCCCATGAACATCGTCGTATGTAGCTCATCACCGAGCGCCGCAAACCCTGCAAGTGATTTACCGCGATACGCGAGCGTCTTTCTTTGCATAGTGAAAAGCCACATGTGCTGACTAGCGCCGACTTAAGCCAACATCGGTTGTGTTCTCCAAAGGCCAGCGCCTGTTGTGCTTCTAGCCCTTAGTGCTGGTTTCCTTTCTTAAGGTTCGGCCCTGGTTGTGTTGACACTCTAAACCATCAGTGTCGGTTGCCTCAGTGTCAGTTGCACTTCTGTTCGTGTCGCCTCACACACGAGCGATTGGTAACCATATGATTTCTAAGGATGAAGGCCAAACCCTCACCAACCGTATTCCATCCCCACGATGGTTCACCTCCTACAATCGTGCAGCCCACCTCCTACTACCGTTCGTCTCTCGTCGGAACTTTTCTTATACGACCGAAAACCGAAGAACTTTCTCGCTTGTGTTTTTAGCCTAAGTCTCAGCAGAACCTCACTCGAAAACTCCATCAAACTTCCCTAAGTTCTCGAAAACTTCTGCAACAGCACGAGCAGTGCCGGAAAACTTTCACAATCACCAGGAAACCCCTAAAAATCCCTTCCAAAAAGGAAAAATACACCCGAAATTTCCTCTCTTTCACAGAAAACTTCCCTGAGGATTCTCCTCTCCCTGCTACTCTCTCTGCAACTTCGCCAATTCTGAGCAAAGTCCACACGTCGAACGTTTTCTCTGCAAGACCCTTGTCGAAATCCTACTGCTTGCCAAAGACTCTTCCCTGCGAAACTCGTGCTAAAGTCTTACTGCATGCCAGAACATCAACCGGTCACACCCTTTCCTCATTGATAAGGAAAACTGCTGCTTAAGTTTTTACCCTTGGTGAAAAATAAGGGAAAACGAGATTTTACCCCCTTATATAGACTACGCTGCCCTCAAATGCCCCTCACAAACTCGAAATTCCAGGTGCGTCCAAGGGAAGCCAAGCAACGACGAGCCGGGTCAAGCCTCGACCCGAGGCCCGAGATAACTATCTTCCCCAGCGCCAGTTGACTTAGAGCCCAATGAGTTTCCAAATACAGCCCTAGCGTCGATTAGCTTAGCGCCGGGTGTGTTTCTAAAAACGACCCTAGCGCCGATTAACTCAGCGTTAGTTGACTCCAGATAACATCACGGGTCGATCTTTAACAACCCAGTGCCAGTTATACTGTGAGAACTCAGTGCTGGTTGAATATTCACAATAGACCATTAGCGCTACACATGGCGTCGGCCGTATTTCAAGCAGTGTATGCCCTACCCCTATCCCTAGTGAAGTTGCACCCAAGCCATGACGTGTCATCCCTAGCGGAGTTACACAAAGGCCGTTGCACCCAAACCATGACTTCCCAAATGAAGTCAGGAGCTGTCCCTCATCCCCCAGTAGGAGTCACACCCATACTGCAGCCCATTATCCCTAGTGGGGTTAGGGTCATTCTCACCCCTTCAATTCCCGGTGGGTTTGTTTCACACCAAGCTATCTTATCCCCAGGGAGTAGGGTTATCCTCATAGGTCAATTCTCCAAAGAGTACGTTTACCTCCTTTAAACCCTAGTGAAGTCTGCCTCTGTTGACCAGCCTTCATCAGGTCACCATTTCCATCTAGGCCTTAAGTTTGTGAATGGCCTTAACCATTATCCCCAGGGAGATGGATAGTCATCCACAAACCTATTCCCTAAGGAGCTCCACCTACATGGCGACCCAGCCTCGGTTCATGCTGCACGACCTCAGTCTGTTCTGCACAACTCTAAACTGTACAACATCAGTCTGTGCTGCATGACCCTAAATTGCACAGCCTCGGTCCGTGCTGCACGACCTTAAAATGCACAGCTTCGGTTCATACTGCACGACCCTAAACTGCACAGCCTTGGTCCGTACTGCATGACCCTAAACTGCATAGCCTTGGTCCATGTTGCACGACCCTAAATTGCACAGCCTCGGTTCGTGCCGCACGACCCTAAACTGCATAGTCTCGATCCGTGCTGCACGACCCTAAACTGCACAGCCTCGGTCTGTGCTGCACTGCCCTAAACTACACAGCCTCTGTCAGTGTGCACGACCCTAAACTGCACAGCCTCGGTAGTTGCTGCACAACCCTAAACTGCACAGCCTCGATTCGTGCTGCATGACCTTAAACTACACAGCGTCAGTCCGTGCTGCATGAACTTAAACTTCACAGGCTCGGTCTCTGCTGCACGACCCTGAACTACATAGCCTCGATTCGTGCTGCACAACCTCGATCCCTGTTGCACGACCCTAAACTGCATAGCCTCGATTCGTGTTGCACGACCGTAAACTGCATAGCCTCGATCCGTGCTGCACGACCCTAAACTGTACTGCCTCAGTCCGTGCTGCACGACCCCAAACTGCACCGCCTCGGTCTAGATGCACAACCCTAAACTGCATGATCCAAACTATATGACCTTAAACTGTAGCGGTGGTCCATGCTGCAAGACCTTAAACTGCACAGCACCATGGTCTAAACTATACAACCTTAAACTGTAGCGGTGGTCTGTGCTGCATGACCTTAAACTGCATAGCACCATGGTCCAAACAATACGAACTTAAACTGTAGCAGTGGTCCGTGCTGCATGACCTTAAATTATACAACACCATGGTCCAAACTATACGACAATAAAACTATAGCAAAGGTCTAGTTGCACGACCTTAAACTGCATGACCCTAGTCTTATGACTTTAAACTACATAACCACGGTCTAGTTGTGTGACCTTAAACCATAACACTCATCCTTACTGCATGACGTTAAAAGGCTCAGCAACCACGGTCCAACTGTATGACCTTAAACCATAGTGTATGTCCTGCTGGCATGACAATAAACTGCTTTGCCTAGGTCATAGAGGCATGACCATAAACTCTCCCTCACATACACGCACATGCCTTTGCATGCACTTTCACGCATGCCTTTTCTAACCTACCTGATAGTGCACACGCACCACCTTCATTACCTCCCTAGTGAGTTTATTCATTTCATCACCATATCTTATTCCTCAGTGAGTCTCACCCATGCTCACAAAAGGACGAACCATCTCGCCATCCATACTCGTTGTAAGTTAGTGGGTCACCATCGTCCACTCACATTTCATACATTGTCCATCTCTCATAAGTAGCCCCGTGCCATCTCCTCAAGTGAGCCAAATCACCACCATACTCACTCCATGGCCTTCACAGAGTGCCATCTATCACCATCTCGGTCTAGCTGTATGACCGTAAACCATAGTGCACGTCGAGGCCGCATGACGTTAAACTGTTTCGCACAGGTCCCGGAGGTGTGACCTTAAACACGCCTTCACAAAGTAAAAGAGAAAAGAATAATGGGCATAGTGTATACTTGAACAACGGAACGCTATGAGTAAAAATGACAGACGGGCATGGTCACGAAACCATGAGTAAAAGAGTTCCGTGAATAAAAAAATCGGGCATGGTGAAAACCTGAAAGGGCACTGTGAGCAAGAATTAAAAAAAAGCTGGACATGACCAGAAGGTCATGGGTAAAAGAACCCTATATCAATAAACAGGTTGATGCAGCACTCGCCTCAACAGGCGGCTTCAATCCTCACTTAAAAGAAGAAAATCCCTGGTGACATAGAAACCAGAAACCCAAAAACATGATCTTCAAGGAAAATATTCCGACAGTCTGAGTTCAGATGCAAAAGGACTTGAAAGACATAAGACTTGCTAAGACGGCAAGACAAGTCTCATGAGGAATAACATTATTCTCACGAGGTCACAATTACACTATAACAGACAAACATTACAAAGGCAAGAAATTGACAAAACAAGGGGAGAACTTGTCAGAGACTTCAGCTTGGCTAACCGACAGGCCCAGACCTTAGGGACCGGCTAACACTGCCGCCGACTGGACCCGGTTGTCGAGACCCAAAGTGGTACTCTGAACGTCAAAAGCAAACCTGGTGTGGTAGCAAACAGCGCATACCAAAGCAAACCAACAAACCCAGACCAAATGGGAACAATTCCCTTTGCTATGACACACAATTGCCAGACGGGCCCGATTCTGATTGACGAGGTCCGTACAAAACCTCAGATTCAGAATCACAAACAGTCCACACGAGGGTAAGGACTTCAACAAGATCCCTAAAAAAAGTCTCTTCTCCCCCTAAAGTCTCCATGGTCGGACCTGTGAACAAGGCATCCCTACTTCTGAGCAGCTTAGTTACACCATTACGTGAATCTCCTCGACGTTCTTGTGGTCCTGTGGTTAGGAAGAAGAAAGTAAAAGCCGAAGGAAAATTTCTGAATGATTGTGCTTCTCACTTCTCTTAAAGCGCAACATTCAGCGGGGTAAGCTGTTTGAATGTATTTTTCAGCACATTGGTCCCTGGTAGGAAGCAGGTTAATAAAGCCTACAAAACAGTGAAAATTCTCAATAGTCTCAGAATGGCCCCAAAACTGGTCAAAATCTTTATCAGCACTCCAAAAGACCACCTGCCAAGTTTTATCGCGATCAAACATGTCTAATGCAGTGAACACAAGGAACCATTTTTCGAAAAAATGGCTTCTAGCACCTTGAAACAGACCCTACAACTGAAATTATATTTTTGGTGTCTCAAATCACTGTAAGACCACCACCATTAGATCTAGCATGGTCGAAAATGCCTATGGGCCATGTTTCGGCTTAATCAGACATTCTTGAACAAAGATATGAGTAAAACATTGAAACAAGAGGGGCCGCACACTATTCCCATGTGGCCTCACTACACCAAAACACCATTAAAGGTAGATGTTTTTACAATCATAGGCAGTCACTTACGGGGCTCGTAACTCACTCGTTTCAAGTCGGATCGCTTCCAAATTTGGTGAGCGTATTTGTCTCATCAAGGAGAATAGTTTGATATGTGGCACGCTCCGAGCCGATGTCCGAGTAGGGAGAAAATCTAGGGATAAATTGCTGATTTGTGAAGAAATTGAAGAAAATTCAACAGCAACACTTCTCGCTCGATGGACCAAATCACGACGCTCGTGCAACGGATCAACGCCAAACCAATTCCATTGTGTGCATAAGGTCGAGGGCTATCATTGGTCCGAACCCCTTACATGATGGATGATCAGATTTCATGCACGAAGAAGACGAAGTAACTGAGATTCCAGCCATCAGATTCTAGATTCCAGCCAAAACTCAAAAGTTGCGAAATCTTCGTTTGAGCTCCAAATCGCGTCCCGTTTGTTGCCACACGATCATGACGGAATGCTTAGTGTACTACGATTAAAAAATTATAGGAAAACATGAAGGAACGAGCACACTATCAATCTGAAGTTTCCAAGATTCAAACAAATTTCAAGTCTTGTGATCATGGCTCGAAGTTGGTATCAAAACGATCGCCATGTCAAGCCTTACAAGAAAACAATAATCTTTCGATCAATCGGGCATCAAAGCAACCCCGAGTCAGCCACGAAAAATCACACAAGTTCTCCGACAGCAATAGGGACTGTTCTGAAATTCTACACATTGTTAGGCATGGGCAAAGCAGTCATTTTTAACCCATTTTTTAGAATTTCTTTTAATTCAATTTAATTTTAATTTTCAGCAATTAGTTCTAATTTTGATCAATCCACCCATGTTTGGGCACAATTCTATATAAACTGATACTGCCTCATTGTAAAGAGGTGACCTCGGCCTTCAGTTGATGGTTTGAAGATTGAATAAAAATTTCAATTCCTTGCATGAGCCTGTGAGTACGCCTTGGAGGGAGAAGAAAAAAGTTGGTACCCTTCGGAGAGGGATCTTTCTCTCTCCTCCCTCTCTCTCTCTCCTCTCTCTCTCTCTCTCTCTCTCTCTCTCTTCTCTCTCTCTCTCTCTCTTCTCTCTCTCTCTCTCTCTCTCTCTTCTCTCTCTCTCTCTCTCTCTCTCTCTCTCTCTCTCTCTCTCTCTCTCTCTCTCTCTCTCTCTCTCTCTCTCTCTCTCTCTCTCTCTCTCTCTCTCT
>NW_006499563.1:1591893-1602025 GCF_000471905.2 Amborella trichopoda | reverse complement strand
TCTCTCTCTCTCTCTTCTCTCTCTTCTCTCTCTCTCTCTTCTTCTCTCTTCTCTCTCATTTTCTCTTTCTCTCTTCTCTCTTCTCTCTCTTCTTTCTCTTTGTCTCTTCTCTCTCTTTCTCTCTTCTCTCTCTCTCTCTCTTCTCTCTCCTTGTCTCTCTCTTTCTCTTTTCTCTATCTCTTTCTCCATCTTCTCCTCTCATCTCTATCTCCATTTGTCCCCTTCTGATGCAACCGGCGTGGCTTAGTGTCGGTTGGTTTTCTCTCTCTTCATCTGTCAGTTGGCATGACCTAGCACTGACTAGGTTTCTCTCTTCCTTTATGAGTCGTGAGACTTAGCATCGATTAGTTTTCTCTCTCTTCCTCTGTGAGTCAGTGAGACCTAGTGCTAATTGGGTTTCTCTCTCTTCCTCTCTCAGTCGGTGAGACCTAATGTCGACTAGATTTCTCTCTCTTCCTCTGTCAGTCAGCGAGACCTCATGTCCATTGGTTTTCTCTCTCTTCCTTTGTCAGTCGGTGAGACTTAGCACTGACTAGTTTTCTCTCTCACCCTTTGTCAGTCGACGAGACTTAACATCAAATTATTTTCTCTCTCTTCCTCTGATAGTCTGTGAGACCTCACACCAACTGGTTTTCTCTCTCTTCCTCTATTAGTCAACGAGACCTCGTGCCACTGGTTCTCTCTCTCTTCTTCTGTCAATTGGTGTGACTTAACACTGACAACTTCCTCCCTCTCTCATCTCCTGAAATAGGAGGCAATGTCTAGCGCTGACTGCATCTTCTCTCATTTCTTCTCCCTCCTCTCTTCCTTCTTCTCTCTCCTTCTGTCTATTCCCTTCTTCTCTTCAAACCATTCCTCTACTCCTCTTGTGTTTGATCAAGAGGGATTGAGGTTAGCATCTCATGGCAAGCCTGTCCTCTAGCTGTAATGTTGTTCTACTAGGATCACTTGGCCCACTTTACTACCACGACAGACCGACCATCGTGCTTATCTGGTTGATATTGGTAATAACATCTAGTGGTGATCCCGTGAGTCGGTCTTCGTTATCGAGCCCGTTTGGCTACCACATTAGGCCAATTATCAACCAGCTTAGTCACTGCTCTGATCATCTCGCTTGGTCGAATTCTTCTCTTCCCCCGTCTTTATTTCTTCTTTTTGAATGCGCATGCTTGTGTACATTTGTCAGAGACGAAAAGGGTGAGGTCTGACCCACCTGTCCCATAACCTTTGCCATATACATGTGTGATTGCAGAAAGGTAAAGAATAGGAACAATAGGAGCCAAGGGAGGCGATTCCGAACCAGTTTTATTTCTGGGGGGTTAGTCAGCCCGAATAAGTCTTGAACCCACCTTTAAAATTCCTCTCTCACCGGTTGGTAACACCTGCCCCCGTTTTCGAACGAGGTTCCCGAGAGAGCGATCCCATAAACGTCCCAAGTCTCTCCCGAAACTTGAGATTTATGCTGCCCGATCCTCCAGGATTCAGAGGGCGAGATCGAGGCACCTAATCAACACTCGACGGGATAGCAGGCAAAGCAACGAGACGGGCACGACAATAAATTACAGACGGCAGTGAGGGGCGCGTGCGACATCAAACGCACGCAGTAGTGGGTACGTGTGTCTGTGTAAACACGCATGACAGTGGATACACATGCTCGACAGTAAGATGCGGACGACGATAAATTTTTTGCCTGGCGGTGAATAATGCATGCACGACGATTAAGACAAGCATTTTGAAGGGGGAAGTGTATGCATCCAATGGCTGAGCCTTCAGACAACTGGGGTTCTGCCAATATTCCAGAAGTGAAAAACATTCCAAAGGCAGGGGAGTTAGGGACTAGTGATTTTACTGGTGAAAGTTTGGTAAGGGGGGACCCTATCTGGCTCATGGAGCCTTCATGTAAACTAGAATGGCCCTTAAGTGTCACCTTCATCAGCGGGCCAGTGCGCTTTGAAGTCCACAAAAATAATGATGGCATCATTCGCTGAAGAAGGATTTGTGCTTCTTCAATGCTTGCATAGGGAGATAGCTTCTGGTGAATGCCTCCCTACCCTTGTGAAGAGGATGGTCAAAACAAAGGGGTTGATATGGTCTGCTATATGGCTTTGAGTGCAGGGAGAGCACCAGTTTCTGAGAGGATATTCTTATTGGACCCTTAATGTGGTGCAATTATATGTAGACACACTCGAGCACACCTCCTTATCAGAGGTAATTCAATGCTCAGTGGAAGAGAAGATGGGCCCTCAATACTTCCCTAGCACATAAATCAGAAATATGCCTTTGGAAGAGAAGATGGGCCCTCATCTGGTGAAGATTGCAGGGAAAAGGGCCGGGCATGCATGAAATTTGTTTGGGAACGAGTCTTCCAGCAAGCATCGAGTCCCTTTTCCAGTAGGGGGCTTCACTGACCGTGCTTTTGTTGACGAGCTTGGGAGGGAGCTGGATGGTGCCCCCAAGGGCATCCGAGAGCTCATGTATATTCTAAGCGTCAGAGGAGGGGTCTTAGCTTATCGGACCCCGTATGGTGCAAAACTTGAAGGGTACTACCCCCACCGCATTGGTCAGCAACATGGGCTTGATCAGGGTTGTCCCTTCCCAGTCTTATTCGAGAAACGCCACAGCAGAATAAATGCTGAGAAGACTGAGGCACTGGGGACTCTTTGCGAATCATGGAAGGCAGTCCATATTCGCACTACTTGGTCAACATGCTTGGAGGTCACTAAAATAAACAAGTTTGTCGTATCGCACATCGACAGAGTGGTGCGAGCAACTGAGGCACATGAGTGTTGGTGGAGGATCACCAACCGTGGATGCTTGGAGGTTGACCACCTTGTAAAGGGGAAATAACAACTGATGTCAGGAGACCAAACAGGGAAAGAACTTCGAAGCCCCTCCTTTTGATCGTATCCTTAAACTAGATTACCTCTGAAAATGGAAATATCTTAGGGTGCCATGGGAGATAGCAGCGAACGAATCATCACCACAAGTACTCGCTCTAAAGGAGAGGGTGGGAACTCTCTTTGATAACCTTAGTTCCATGTTTTAGTGGAAGGAAGGTCGTAGGGTTCCCGACCACGAAGGGCTTCCGATGCAGGATTTGAATGCCTTAATAGGAAGTGATCCTCACAGTACTCCTGCTGCGGATTCTTTTTATGGCGAGGGCTTAGGGAAACCTATACCTTCACAAGAAGGGAAGAAGAAGAGGAAGCGCCCTACACCCACTGACACCTCTGGGTCTGCTTCTACTGCTGCACTTCCTCAAAGGCGCAAGAGTGTCAGGCCATCTGTTGTACCTGAGCTAGCAGTTAGCTCTCCATCCCCCACTACATCACAGACTGAGGATGAAGATGGTTAGGACCTCAGAGCCTATCATCATTCCTTCGGATCGGGAGGTGACTCCTGATCTTGGCATGGGGTCACCAATCTAAGAAGCGACTCATATGACGATCGAGTCGACGAATGAGTTGACTCCAGCTCCGTCTTCCCCAAGGAGGGTGAGTTCAGAATTGGACCCATGCCCCGAGAAGAGTGCTCCTTCAGACTTGGCAGAGGCTAGTGGAGCTACGAATGGGGTTGTTGATGAAGGTTCATTCACTGTTCAGGGAGAAGAGCTCGGGGTTAATGAGGCATCCGAGCAACATGAGGTAACTGGAGGTGATGAGGGCCCCAGTTGGAGAAGAAGGACCCGTCCCCATTGAGCAACCTGAAGCGATTGTTCCTGACAACAGGGGCAAGGATGTTGGCAATGAAGGCCCTGACGCTTTTCAAGGAGAGGGACCCAATGAGAGATTGGAGCCATCAATAGCAGTTGCTCCTAATGACATGGAGGGAGAAGTGAGATATGAAGGCCCCAACACTTCTCAAAGGCCTGAGCAACCTGGATCAGCTGCTCCTGATGAGGCGATAGAGGCTCTCATTCTTGGGTCGTCAGAAGTCGAGGCTCAATCTGGGCTTGAAGAGTCTTGTAACCTGGGCCTTGAAGCTATTGCCCCCTTTAATAGGATGACGCCTATTAAGGCGGAAATACATAACCTGAGGGAAGAGTTCATAGGGCTTGAGAAGGAAACAAAACTCTGGGAGGCGGAAGATGAGACCCTAGCCAATGAACCATCAGAGCTTAAGGATGCCTTGGAGACAGAAACTGCTTCGTTGGAGCATGGGAATCAAATAATGGTAGAGCTCAAGGGGCGCATTCAAGGCACCAAAGGAGCTTAAGAGAGATCCCAAGTGAAGATCAATGAGATCATTGATTGATTATGAGAAGAGGCCTCATTTTGTCTTTCTCCCCCTCCTTTTTGTATATAGATATTTGTACACAAAGTTTGATTATATGAATGAAACGCCACTTTTTATGTTTTGTTTGTACGCTTCATATTCCATCATCTTCTGCTTTTTCCTTTCAGTAGACTGCACGACAGTAAAGGCTTCTCCTTGTAGACACACATGGCCTCATTCGTGCCTTTTGACTTAAAGATCCTTTCAAGTTTTCATTTAAGTCCTTGGGGCCATTTCTGGTTTTCACAAGACCCTGTAAAGAAAATTCCTTTGTGGCGCTTTTGCCTACAGTTTTTACTCCACTTCTGCCATTTTATTTTTATTTTTTACTCATGATGCCATTTCAAGTTTTCATCGTGCCCATCTTTTATTTGACGACTTTTGCTCATGATAGCGGATGGTGCTATCATGCCCTGTCATTTTTGTTTCCTTTTTCTTCTTTTTCTTTTGATGCTTTTGCCCATGATGCCCTTTCGGGTTTTCATCATGTCCATCCTTTTGACATTTTTGCACGCGACGCCCTTTTGGGTTTTGTCGTGTCTATCTTTTCGACATTTTTTCTCACGACACCCTTTCGAGTTTTTGTTGTGTCCGTCTTTTCAGAGAGAAGGAAGGGAGGAAAATGAGTACCCGAGTCCTTTCCTCATGATGTAACGGGCAGCTGCGGCTTCAATAATCTCGAACGAGGCAGCGGTACCTTCTTTGCCTATCAGTCCTTGATTAGTCGAGGGCTCATAGTTCATCGTCCTCATGATGTGATGAGCATGCTAACTATAGAGACTCTAGTCTGGGGAAGTTTTGGCCTTTGGACATGGTGGATTCTTTAAGATCTCATGCTCTTCATAGCTCTTTGATTCTGGCATGAATCCCTCCAAGGGCTTTGAAGGGGTCCATCTCATAGGGGCTTCTTCTGCTTTGGCCTTTCCTTTACGCAAGTCTTCGAATTGGTTTTGAAGACCTTGCATTTCCTTTCTTAACTCGGCAAGAGTAACTTGGTTGTGCTGCTGAGGTGGACAATTTTACTCGTCTTTTCCCCTTCTTAGGACTCAGGGATGTGTAGTACTCTTAGAGAGTCGCGCACTTGGGCTAGCCCTTGGGTCAGATGAGGGACATCTTCCTTTGTCAGGGAAGCTGAGAGGCTGAGAATCTCGTGTCCTCGCTGCCTCGACACTTCTGCCTCCAGAAGTGCAATAGGGATATGCAAGACCTTCTGTCGGTTTGTCGTATAAGTGAGTCTTGGGGCCAAATTCTCTACTTCCATGACTTCTTTGGGTAGGTCGGTAGCCACTGGTTTGGTAACGGGCAAGGGTGACTCTGATTTGGAAGAGGAGGGGAGAGCTTCTTCTTCAGAGGAAGCATGTAATGCTTCAGGTAGGGGAGATGGAGTATTGGGGTGGATAGAGGTCAGTGGGAGAATTTTACCTTTTCTCTCCTCCTCTTTGAACATGTCTAAGAGCACCCATCCTACATCCTCTGCATCCTCATGGGGGGCTGGTTCCATGCTTCTCACAGATCTTCGGATGTTGTACTCAAATTCTTGAGGTGATACCGGGTCTGTAAAGTAATACTTCGCATCAGCATAATGCGTCTCAGCGATGGGGAACAGTCTTTTATCAGCATAGACCGTGTACTGCCTCCCATCCTAGTTGTACTTAAAGAATTGATGCAGTGTGGACGAAACCACTCCTTGGTCATGCATCCAGGAGAAGGATATTATAAGAGGTGTCGGTGTCGATTACATGAAACTAAGCATAATCGTTTAATTCACCGATCTTGAGGCATAGACGAACAATGCCTGCTGGCTTTTCCCTCGACTGATTGAACCCTTGCACTGTGATGTTCGTTGGTGTGAGATCATTAGCCCCCAACCCCAGGTGGGTAAGAATTCTTCTCAGGATGAGATTGATCGTCGATTCTCCATATATCATAATTCGATTGATAGGACACGCATGCAACTCACCGGTTACAAAAAGAGGTCGGTTGTGAAACTTTCCACCCAACTGAAGGTCATCATTTGAGAAGGTGATTTCCATACAATATTTTAGGATTCCAGGGTCCACTTCGATAGGCTCTACCTCAGTCTCATATACCTCAAGGAAGGAGAGAGCTTGGACGAGGGCCATACGGAAGTCTCTTCAGAGCATGAGGGCATCATAAATGCTGAGAAGGCAGGGAGCTTCCTCAGGTGCCCAATCACTTCATACTTGACCTTGTCATCTTCAATCCTTTGAACTCCTAGTCCGGCCACAGGCTTGGGTGGTACAGAGGGTTGTGGGTTAGGATTAGGTAGTGGAGGTTTGCTTTGGAGTACCGACTGACTTTGTGGTGCAACTGGTATGGTTTGGATAGGTTGAGAAGGTTGGGTAGGTAGAGGTGGTGCGACCAGATTGGTTGTCGACTAGCCAGGTCACATGACCAAGTCTGGTGTGGACTGGTTGGTTTGGGTGACGAGAATGTGAGTTGGGGGAGTAGAGGTTGATGGAGATTGAGGTTTTGGAGATGATTCAATGTATGGGACCGAGGGTGGTCCGCGGTATTTAAGAGAGGTGGTTTGGTCAATGTGTTAGGGTATGGGATGAGTGGTGGACCAAGATATTTTAAGAGCTTGGACTTCTGCATGAGTGGTTGTAATCTCTTCCCTGAGCTTAAACCGATTGGGTCAGTGTTGGTCACTGCTTCAAAGATTTGGACCATATGGCGTGCTTCATGAGAATGGAAGTTCTGCCCCGTCGACTCCCTTAGTCTTTGCTCGAAATTGGGCTCAGGAGGCCATTGGGATCTCTCGGTATTAGAATTCTTGCGTCGCTTAACAAGCCTCTCAGTAGTGGGAAGAGTCTTCGTGTTAGCTCTAGACATCAAAGCATCTGTGACTATCAGGAATCCAGCTGCTTGGGCTACTGTCTTCTTCAACTGCTTTCGATGCCGGCTGCTAACGTTGTATTTTTTAAGCTCTTCGTCAAGAGCTTCAAAGTCTGAGCATTTGAGAGTCTGACCTGCAAAAGACATATTAGAAGGAAAAGAAGAAGAATGGATAGAATAATCAGGGATAGAAGATGGGGGAGAGCTTTTAAGGTCGTCACTCAGATTGGACCGATCCGGGTAGCTTTTAGCATCATCAACAGAGTTGGACGTGTGCAAGGGTTCTTTTAGGTCATCACCCTACTTGGACTGATGGGGGGTTCTTTTAGTGTTGTCATCCTTATTGGACATGTTGGGAGTCTGAGCGGGGGAAGGCTCAGGAGTTTCTTCTTGCGTGGACTGGGGATCTTGGTCAGATGAAGCGGCTAACTTGGGGAAGAAATCCCGCAAGGTTAGTAATGGGGGAAGAGGCTTGAGGAATTCCAACTCGACAGGGGTTAAGGGACTTGTCTTCTTCATTGGGCTGACCTTGGTGCTCTCTCCTTTTACCACTTTTGGGAACAAACACATGCTTATCAGACTCACGTGGTTCGGGAGCTGATTTTTCTTGGTGAACCGCTTCCTTTTTCATGGCTTTCATCCTGTTTCGTCCTCGATAGACTTGCCATGTATGGGAAGTTGAGGGCTCATAAGAGTCGAAAGGTTCAGGTGGCTCATTCTCGCAGGAGGCATGTATCTAAACAATCTCTTGCATGAGCTACTCGGTGATTCGAACTCCATCGCCAGTGAGGAGTCCTCCTCCTGCCATCTTTGTTACTATGGCTTGGAAGCTGAAACACCCATTTAAATCGTGGCCTCGTATTTAGTGATACGGGCACCAAAGTTTCTCAGTCCCTCGAGCAAGGTGTTTGGGCTATTTTGTTGGTTTCGGCTTAATGACCCCTACTTGGAGCATCATGTAGAATAGTGCTTGGAGGAGATTCAGTGGTAGTTCCACAAGGCAATATGGTTGTTCATCCTTCTCTTGAACTGTCACCACATGGGATGCCTCAGTTTTCCCGAATGCCTTCTTGAGACTATCGAGCTGTATCTGGCCCTTTTGGATAAAAGGCTCGATGTGATCCTTAAGCGTGAAGCATTCTTGAAGAGTGTGCCCTAACCTTCTATGATACGCACAATAGTTCATGTGAGTGACAAGATCTGCTTCTTTTGGCTTCTTCATTTCAAGCAAGTCAATCATCAACTGTTCTAGCAACATCCGGAGCAGGGTGGGGACCCACTCCTTATTGAATCTATAAACTTTGTTCTTTTATTCCACCCAGAAATCCTTTCCGTAGATGTTCGACTGTGGAGGCACCTTATTGTAAGACTGGGGCTGTTGTTGAGCCGCCTGTGGTGTGCCTTGAGCATATGCAGGGTTCACCCCCTTGGAAAAATCTAGGATTTTGGGGGGAGCCTTTTTAGGATCAGTCATGGTGTTAGCAACATTGATTGTCCCTCTATGCTGATTTCCCAGGGAGTTGGAGGGGGGATTACTGGAATTCCGGCCATTTCCACCATTTGAGGACTGTGTGTGGGGTCCACCATGGTGCTTGAAGAGGCTTTCTATATGGACTGCTTTGGAAATCAGATTTGATATAGAAGTCGTGTTCGAGGCTTCGACATGTAAGGAAATCTTCGGCCGCATGTTGCGCACACACGTTTGGACTGCATCAATTTCAAGCATAGGATTGGCTTGATGTGCGGCCAGATCTCTCCATCTTACGATGAATTGATTGACTGGCTCATCCGGCCCTGAGTAAATGTGAGAAGATCGATGGTCTGGACTTCTCGTTCAACCTTATAAAAGCACTTGTAAAATAGCTGCTCCATTTCCTCCCAAGTTTGGACTAAATTTGGAGGAAGCCGAGAGTATCACTTAAATGTCAGTCTGTCAAGAGTTTCAACGAACTGACGGAGAAGGAGTCTCCTATCAGCTGCTGTCTCCTGACATACCGAATAGAAGTGGGCAATGTGTTGGTGAGGGGAACTTGTGCCATTGAAGAGAGGGAACCTCCCCTTCTGGTAGTTGGGGGGAAATGGGAGCTGATCGATATAGGAGCGGTAGGGCTTGTAGTAAAGAGTCATACCCTACATGCTTGGGATCTACCTATCCCACAGGCTGTGGGTGACCATGGAGTCGATATCATCTTGGGAGACCTGACGTGGGGAGGAGTGGTCGTGCAAAGGAGGTGGTTGTCTCATGACCGGATCGACTGAGTTAGGAGAATTAACCTCCTAATGAGACAAATTCCCAGGTGGCCGGGTGTTCTCCATTAAATCAATCTTTTCCATTAAGGGGTGTGGGCCAGGGATGGTGGTCAACCTGGGTTCTTGCCTTGGCTTAAGGGAAAACGAGGGTTGAAGAACGTCATCACCAAAGGAAGTCTTGCCCCGAGCTCTTTTGTGGACTCTAGAGACAAGAGGGGTGTGAAGGTAGGACTGTAAGAGGGTACTCTTAGGGCTTGTTTAACAACTGGAAGCAAGTTCATGAACTGTAAATTGGAAGTTCCTGAAGAACTATAAATTAGAAGTTCTTGAAGAAGTTCTTGGTTTCTGTCTTTGATAACATCCCTGGGAAGTTAAGAAGTTCCTGGTTTCTGTATTTGATAACCTATTGAGAAGGTAAAAAGTTCATGGTTTCTTTGTTTGATAACCTCCTGAGAAGTTAAAGAAGAACCAGGTATCTGTATTGGATTAGCTTTACGTAATAGGCGAGATGTAAATGTTAAAATTGAGACCTAGATATTATTTATTTTTTATTAATTTGTAGAATATTATAAATACAATATCAATTGAAAGTAAAGTACAATATTATTTTTCTGTAATAACTTGAGCACTACTTACATTCACCACTGATGCATTCATATCCCAACCTAAAAAATATATGTCATTCACAATTCAAAAATATCCGTCATTCACAAGTCATGCATGTAACATTTGTGTTCTCTCTCTCTCT
>NW_006499563.1:1564592-1591873 GCF_000471905.2 Amborella trichopoda | reverse complement strand
CTCTCTCTCTCTCTCTCTCTCTCTCTCTCTCTCTCTCTCTCTCTCTCTCTCTCTCTCTCTCTCTCTCTCTCTCTCTCTCGCTAAGATCATAATGGCACACAACATTTATATGTTATCTATTAAGGCATTTGTGATGCATGTCAAGCAACATTCACAATTCATGCATCCATATATAACCAGCCCATTCAACAATAACCTGTAATAGTTTAAACATACATAATTGAAAATGTAAGCAGTAAGAAATCAGCATATTCAAACACACATGCATAATGCAAGCAGTAAGAAATCAACCCATACAACAATAACTTGAGCACTACTTACAGTCACCACTGATGCATCCATATCCCAACCTAAAAGATATACGTCATTAACAATTCAAAAATATACGTCATTCACAAGTCATGCACACAATATTTGTGTGTTATCTCTCTCTCTCTCACTCTCTCTCTCTCTCTCTAAGATTATAATGGCACACAACATTTGTATGTTATCTACTAAGATATTTATGATGCATGTCAAGCAACATTCACAATTCATACATCCATATATAACCATGTACAAAACCAGCCCATTCATAATTGAAAATGCCCACATCATTAGCTGTAATAAAAAAATGAAAGTATTGGTAATTCATGCATTTCTTGTTTGCATAAAAGATATAAACAAACCCCACATCATAGCTGTGTATCTTACAAAAAATATATCAGATTTCATGAACCCATAAGTATTATTCTTAAAAAAAGAAAGGTAACAAAATGAGCATGGTAGGTACAACATTCATAGTTGGAGCTAAGTAAAACTAAACAAACCCAAAAACAAAAATCACAAAAAAGTAAGCAAGATTATTCTCAATTCTAGTAAAATTCAATATTTTATTCACAAATAAGAAGCAAGATTAGCACTATATCACAGAGAAAATAGTAAAAAACCCAAATACAAAAATAACCAAAAGTAATAAGAAAATGAAAATGTTGGTAATTCATGCACATCTTGTTTGCATAAAAAGATATAAACAAACCCACATCATAGTTGTATATCTTAGAAAAAATATATCAGATTTCATGAACCCATAAGAATTATTCATTAAAAAAAAAAGGTAACAAAAAGAACATGATAGCTACAACATTTATAATTGGAGCTAAGTAAAATTCAACAAACCCAAACATAAAAAATAACAAAAAAGTAATATTCCCAAAGTTATCTACTAATACAAAAAACTCCCACATCATATGCATTGAGAAAAAATATAAAAACTAGCCACAAGTTGCATTCATTTGTTGCTTTTCAGTATTTTTATCTCTTTGTTTTGTTAACACTTTGCTGAAGTCATTGTTGGAATGACTCAAAAAAGCAAATTCCAGAAGTTGAAAAGCAAAAGGACGAATATGATAAACTTCAGTGAGAAAAACTATAGATCAGTAACAAAAATATTAAATAAGAAGAAATTGAAATAACTAAAACTGCTCAAATAACCAAGAACCAAGAAATACAAAACTCGTAGAAACCAATTAAAAATATATCAGACTGCCATCTTCCTGAAACCAATCGTATATTCAATCTATTTAATCAAAAGATGCGAACTAAAGTCACCGTAAATAGAATCCTTATTTGGCCACTTTACCAGAATGAATAGGAAAAAGAAAAAAAAAAGATGAAAGTGAACACCAAGAACCTCTAATCACCCACTAAGATGCAATCATGCCAAAAAGGAACTCAAAATAACTCAGTAAGATACAATCACGCCAATCATACCAAGAACCTTTAATTTTAGTACACATGCTGCAAATTAACTCAAAATATGCCAAGAAGAAAAACATGAAATGCCTAACTCAAGTAAGATGCAATCTATTAACAAATTTAACAAGACCGAATCACTTTGTTTTACCCAATGTTTGAAAATGGGGCTCAGGAGAAGGAGCTCACACCCTTGCAACTAAGAAAAATCTCAATCAACTCATCAAAATCTATGCTGACTAACCCAATAAGCGAAATAAACACAAAAAAAAAAGGACCCATATTTTAGTACAAACTGTTTGAGTAATCAGTTTATAACTGAGCTCTATCTTTATTGTAACTGAGCTCTGATCTATTGGGCTGTTGTGAAAAACCTGTAAAATCACCAAATAAACACAAAAAAAGGACTCAGATTTTATTACAAATTGTTTAAATAATCAGTTTGTAACTGAGCTCTATTATTTTTATAACTGAGCTCTGATCTTATTTGGCTATTGCAAAAAATATGTAAAATCGCCAAATAAACACAAAAAAAAAGGACTTATATTTTATTACATACTGTTGGAATAATCAGTTTGAAACTGAGCTCTATTTTTTTTGTAACTGGGCCCTGATCTATTGGGCTGCTGCAAAAAATCTGTAAAATTGCCAAATAAACACACACAAAAAAAAAGGACTCATATTTTATTACAAACTGTTTGAATAATCAGTTTGTAACTGAGCTCTATTTTTTTTGTAACTAAGCTATGATCTATTGGGCTGTTGCGAAAAATCTGTAAAATCGTCAAATAAACAAAAAACTAAAGACTCGGATTTTATTAAAAACTGTTTGAATAATCAGTTTGTAACTGAGCTCTGATCTATTGGGTTGTTTTGAAAAATTTGTAAAATCGCCAAATAAACACAAAAAAAAAAGGACTCAGATTTTATTACAAACTGTTTGAATAATCAGTTTGTAACTGAGCTCTATTTTTTTGGTAACTGAGCTCTAATCTATTGGGTTGTTGCGAAAAATTGGTAGAATTGCCAAATAAACACACACACACACGAAAAAAAAAGGACTAAGATTTTATTACAAACTGTTTAAATAATCAGTTTGTAGCTGAGCTCTATTTTTTTTGCAGCTGAGCTCTTATCTGTTGGGCTGTTGCAAAAAATCTGTAAAATCGCTAAATAAACAGCAAAAGGGGACTCAGATTTTATTACAAACTGTTTGAATAATCAGTTTATAACGGAGCTGTATTTTTTTTGAACTGAGCTCTGATCTATTGGGCTATTGCGAAAAATCTTTAAAATCTCCTAAATAAACAGCAAAAGGGGACTCAGATTTTATTACAAACTGTTTGAATAATCAGTTTATAACGGAGCTGTATTTTTTTTGTAACTGAGCTCTGATCTATTGGGCTATTGCGAAAAATCTTTAAAATCTCCAAATAAACAAAAAAAAAAAAAGGACTTAGATTTTATTACAAACTGTTTAAATAATCAGTTTGTAACTGAGCTCTATTTTTTTTTGCATCTGAGCTCTGATCTATTGGGCTGTTGCAAAAAATCTGTAAAATCAACAAATAAACACATCAACAAATAAACACAAAAAAAAAAAAGGACTAAGATTTTATTACAAACTGTTTGAATAATTAGTTTATAACTGAGCTCTATTTTTTTTTTGTGACTGAGCTTTGATCTATGGGGCTATTGCGAAAAATCTGTAAAATCAGAAATAAAATGTATGCTATTCACTCTTATTTTATTACATAAAACACATCAATGCTATTCGCTATGGTTAGGGTAGTCGGGGGCAAATACCTTGAGAAAGATGAAGAACGCAGATTAGAGCTCAATAGGAAGGATCAGAGCTCAAAGAAGAGATATAGAGAAATATGATGAAAATCAAAGTCAATAGCATACCTCAAGATCAATAAGACAGAAAGAATAAGAGCTCTTTGCTTCAAGAGCTCAAGAACAAACACAGAGAGAATAAGAGCTCTTTGCTTCAAGAGCTCCAGAACAAGTACAGAGATCAATAACACAGAGAGAATAAGAGTCAACAACATATCTCAAGATCAATAGCAAGGATTAGAAAAACTGAGTAAACCCAAGCGAGGGTTGCGTGTGAAGAGAGGAGTCTGCCTAAGATAGTGGTGTGCTGCAAAGAGAGGGGTGGCTCAGCGGCTGAACGCGAAGAACATAAGAGAGGGGTCATGCTGTGAAGAGAGGGGTGCTTAGCAGCTGAAGATGGGAATATGGGAACAAAGAGAAGAGAAGAAGAAGAACTAGGGTTCAGGGGTGAAGTTTTAAAACGAAGTTCCAATTTCAAGTTCCATCCTTTAAGTCGGAACTTTTTTAACATGCAAGATAGGACGATGAACAATACAGTGAAGTTACCATTTGAACTTCCAATTTTTTATCAAATACGAAACATGAACAGTATTAATAAGTTCCCACTTCCAGGAAGATAGTTCCTGTTATTAAACAAGCCCTAAATAAAGATCAAAAGATGTTTTTGCTAGCTCATGTAATGTTGTGGGTTCCATCTTACAGCTTCCACGAGCTTGGGATAAACATGGGAGCCTATTTGGTAGAATTTGGATCTCCCACTACCCAAAAATTCCACCAAAACAAACACGCCCTTAATGATTTTACAAGGTAATTTACCTCTTTCATTGATATCTTTTAAGTAAAAAACTGGATATCAAATGCATTTATCTTCCCCCCTATAACGGGGAATTATCTTACCCTACCAAGGACATAACCATGTGCAGGACCGTTAATGATCCCTGAATCAAACGCCCCAAGATCAGTATCTTGGTCGCTTCAGGGAGAGAGATTGGACCACCATACCTGATTATGTGACCTTGTATTGTTGTCCGAATCTCCCTCCATATCCTCTTCAATCATTTCAATGGATGGTATACGACTTTAAGCACCGTGGTGTTTTTTTTTTTTTTAAAGGGTGTGGTTTGTATACTGTTCATCTTAAACAATCCAATTAAGGCGCACTTTTAATTGTAATTTTGATATAAACAAATTTTAGGATGGCTTGAGAATCTATTTTTCATATCTAATTATGAAATTTAATCTCTAAAAATGGTCCAAATCAAGTAGATCTATAAACACATAAAAATCTTAAAAATAGACGGTCCAGATAATGTTGTTGCAAGATACACTTTTTCGTGGACTCTAAATCTTTTTTTCTTTCCATATTTATATATCTCGTTGTCGAGATGATCAATTAGAAGGTTTTTCAATTTTCAAACAACCTTTTATGATGGATTTTTTAGATGCATCTTTAATTCTACATTTTAAAGTTGCAACCTTATATAAACTTTCCCTTTCTTAAATCTCCCTAATTTCGCTGTTAGGGGGGGGGGGAATCGGATTAGTTCCCAACCGATCCTGAGTAATGGGCGGGTGAGTGGGATTAATGGCATCAAGGTGAGAGGGAACAGTTGTTTTGATTTCTTGCATCAATGATTTTTACCCTTGAGTTCCCTCTTAAAAGTTTCACTCAGCATCATCGATAAAGGTCAACTATCCATAAGTGCACATGTTCAACTGCCATTTTTGGTTTCCTACTTCATGTGAGGTAGGTTATCAATTTCCCGTTTTTTTTTTTTATTAAAATTTACTTAATCACAGGCATCTGTATCTATATCTCTATATCTATACTACATTATTAAACCAGAGTTAATAGGTAAATACTAACCCCAAAACTAAAAAAAATCCTGTACCTATAGAAAGGTTAAGGTAGGTGCTTTATAAATAAAGCAATATTTAAAAAAAGAACGTCTATGAGTAGAATGTTAGGTATCTCTATTTTGCTAATTTGGTTACATAAGTCTATCTCTTGGTTATTTTGGTAATCAATATGAGAGCCATATGGGGACACACTTTAGGAGAAAAACGGGGATATCTCTCATCTCTTCTAATATTTTATACATTTAAAGTCACACAAATTAACAACTTTCCTTCTCTCACACATGTTTAAATGCCTCTCCCATGCACCTCTCACCTCTCTTTACGCATCTCTCTCTATCAGTCTTTTCATAGAAAAGAAAGACACAAATTTTTCTCTTTGTCCAATGGAGACCACATCAAAAACCCATCTCTCTAAACCTCTTAAACTTTGGAGGAGAGAGAAAAAGAAAATTGTCTATTAACCAATCTATATAAATGAATGTCCCTTCCATAGACGGCCAATACTGTTTCCTTGGCTCTAAGCGCTTAGTCTTATGTTGATGTTCTTTTGGATAATAGGCAACAATTATACAAGATATGTCCATATGTTAATGAGAGGGTGCACATTTTTTCTTGGCCCTAAAATTTTATTATTTTTTGTTTATTTATTGGTATCGGAGAGAAATTGTTTTTTTTTTTTTTTTTTCATTTTATTGGTTTTCTGGTGTTGGAAGACTTTAGTTTTATTATCTAGACTATTTTTATGGTAGCTAATAGGGTGATTTAATAAAATATGGAGTTATCGTCTAAGAATTATTTTTATAGCTTGGGTGCTAGAAGATCTCCATGTTTTTTCAATTTTTATTCGATTTTAAATTAGAAAATTTTATTATATTAAATTTGTTATTCCTTAAGTATTAAATTGTTTTAAAATACAAGGATTACTTGATGGTTGCTCGATGAAAGGCGGTGCAATAATTTTCTCGTTATAAGAGTTCTTGAACCTGTATATTATGATATTGATTGAAGCGGTCCAGGGGTTTACGCTTATAGGATGTTAACAAACAAACTTCCATATTTTTTTCTAAAATTTGAATTACATTTAATTTGATATTTATTATTATTAGATTATTTTAAACTATAAGAATTACTTGATGGTTGCTTAATAAGGAACCATGGAATCATTTTTTTTCTTTTTAAAATGTTCTTAACTTTTTCATTTTGATATACACTGAAGTGGCCAAAGAGTTTAGAAGACTATAATGTAATCATGTGAGTATGGGTGTAGTAAATTTTTATAGGAAAACACATCAATTAATTGTAACTTGTCTACTATGAAATGGACCGTCATAATCCGTAGAGACATGCATAAGTACATTAATTCCACACATGATATAGTAATATTATTTTGGGTGTATTAGATTCAATGAAGATGTTGTGGTAGACAATGACTCCTCTTGCTCGAGTGTGTTCAAGACGCTGAAGCTGCATTTGAAAACGGGGATTTCATTAGTTCATTGGTGGAGGGGCAGGTTTTTTTTCTCATCCCTAATGCTTATTTTATCTTGGAATGTTAGAGGTTTATGTGATACCAGACATAGGATTTTAAGCTTTTAATTCAAAAGTATAGGCTTGATGTTCTAATCTTGCAAGAAACTAAGTATAATGCTCCTACTTTTGATGTAGTTAAGGAGATTTGGGGTCATGGGGCATTAAATTTCGAGGGAGTTGATGCTATTGGGGCCTCTGAGGGTTTATGGGTTCTTTGGGACCCTCTAGCTCTTCATAGCTTTGAAGTCTTTAAGGGGGATAGGTTTTTGGCTATCTTTTTCTAGGAGCCTACTTTTGGGGTTTCTTGGGGACTTGTTAATGTGTATGGTCCTTTAGTGCCTGCACTCCAGGAAGACTTTCTAAATGCTTTGCGTGATGTTATGCTTTCTTATAATTTACCTTTCTATTTTAGTGGTGATTTTAATTTCATTCGTTGGCCGAATGAAACCTCATCGAATACATCCATCAATTTTATGATGCGTATGTTTAATTCCTTTATTGAGTGCTTTCAGCTTTTTGATCTGTCACTTTCGGGTGCCAAATTTACTTTGGTCCAATAACAGTGAGGCTAACCTGATTGTGTCTAAGTTGGATTGGTTTCTTGTGACTCTAGATTGGATGGAAGCTTTCCCTTTGACAACTGTGAAAGCATTACCTAGACTTTCATCTGATCATATTCCTTTGCTGCTTAATACAAATTTGATCATTGGTGGAAGGAAGTTGTTTAGGTTGGAGTTAGGATGGTTAGATGAACCTGGGGTGATTGATTTAATCAATCCACTTGGGAAAATTCAATTAGTTTTGGTTCTGTTGATTTTCAGCTTCATAAAAAACTCCTCAATATAAAACACAAATTGTTAGTTTGGAAAGCTGATAATTGGTTATCACTTAAAACCAAAATTGACCAAGTCTTACTAGATATCCAGAGTTGGGATTAGGATATTTGACTGACATGACTTATCTTTGAGGCTGATCTAGTTAATAGGAATAATTATTGTCCTCTCTGAATGACTTACTTAGGCTGGAAGAGATCTATTAGAAACAGAGGTCTAGGGTGAAGTGGCGTAGAGAAGGGGATCATAATATAAAGTTTTTTCATGCAACTATTAGTGCTCGAAGGAGACATAATGATATTTCGAGCCTAGTGATTCTTGGTGTTGCTGAAGATGATAATAACGCATGAGAAAATTTGGGATAGGGGGAACTTCAGAAGCTTTAAGGTCGTACAAAATGGAATGTGAATCTCTCACCTTCAATATGCTGATGATACTCTATTGTTATGTGATGCGGATATTGTCTAAGTTAATAATATTGAAAGATTCTTAACTTGATGTGAGGTGATAATGGGGTTGAAGGCTAATTGTGGTAAAACAACAATGATTGGAGTGGATTGTGATGATGGGGTGGTTCGAGATCGGACATTGAGTTTTGGGTATATGGTAGATGTGTTTCCGTTCAAATATTTGGGTTTACCTATCTCAGTTGAGAATTTGCCTATTGCTGTATGGGACGATGTTTTACAAAGAGTACAGTTCAAGTTGGATCTTTGGAAGCCTAGATACCTCTCTTTAGGGGGTTGTGTTACCTTGCTAAGTTCGTACTTAGCAAACCTTCCAATATATCAGATGCCCATACTACTTATGTCAAGGGCAATGCATGACACATTGAATTTATGATACGGAATTTCTTGTGGGGCTCTTTTGATGAAAAAAAGAAGTATAACCTTATTAAGTGGGACAAGGTTTGTATACCTAAGGGTGAAGGTGGATTGGGTCTGAGAAGATTGCTACTATTGAATGATGCATTTATGTGTAAATGGTGGTGGCGAAGCATTCACTGTAAAGAGCAGCTTTAATGTAAAGTGCTTGCAGCCAAATATGGAGTGGATATGTTTGGACCAGTGGTTTAAAAAATGGATCGGTGCTTTGGATCAGGCACCCCAAAAACCCACCAGATTGGCGAATCTGCGTTTCAGATAGGGAATCGGTCGGATTCGGCCTTTAAAAAAATCTAAAAAAATTAATAAAATTTATTATAAATGGTGTTTTTGGAATCCAATAAGAATTACGGGTACTACATTAATAACTTTCATTTTTTTGCATTAATATACGAATATTGAGATGTTCTTTCTGTGTATGAACTACTGATAACTATTAAATTTACATCACACAAAAAGAGAAGCATAGAATTATCATGGATGAAGTATATAATCATATATGGACCCAATACCAAAATAAAATATGACCTAATACCAAAATGATCATATAAAGCGTATAATTCGTAAAATACGACCTAATACCACAATGAAAGATATTGTTGTTCTTCATCTTGGTTATGTTGGTGCTATTGATTAAATTCACATGACAATTCATTGACTCAATCTTGAAACGAATCATTTAAATTAGTGGGCACCTGGGATTAATTCACAGTTTTAATAAATCATTTGTTTTAAAATTAATCAGTCAAAGAGCCCTAAAATTTTACAATATGTATTTGCATTAAATAATTTACAATAAAATTGAACATACAAGTTATTTTCACATGATAATAAATTATTGACAATAAGAAAAATAATACATTACATAATTTATATTGTAAATAAATAAATAAATAAAATACAAGATATGTTTATCAATATATAACTATTAATTATAATATTATAGTAAACGTGGTTAAAACAATTATTAGAAACTGCTCCATATCATATGATTGAAATTAAAAATAAAACCCCCAATAAATTCTAATGTTATGATATTAAAAAAATTTTAAAAAACTTTACCCAAAAAAAATGAAAAATAAAGATATCAAAATTCAAAATTCAAAAGAAAAAATCCTATCGGCAATATGCACAATAGCTACAAAAAATAAAAATAAAAATAAAATATGCTAATAATACCTGTCGAAAAAACCATTTTACTAATAATTAGCAAAAAATTTATATGGCCCTTTTTTTTAATTTGGCATGCTAATTAATATATTTAATTAAAAAATATGTTCATGAGGCTCATTTAAATGACACGTTAATTTGGAAACATGATGCGCTCATTAATATGCCACACTAAAATTCATAAATTAGAGGACATGCTCATTTAATATGGCATGCTTCAAAAGCGTGCTCATTTAATTGACACACATGCAGTTTTATCAATTGAGCGCAACTAAGATTACTCGACCCTAATTTACTATACTAAGGCGGTTGACTGGCTCGCTAAAAAATGACACAAAAATTAGCCCCACATCGACAATTTTCGGAAGGTTAAATTAGTATAAAATGGAGGTTACCATCCCCGTTGGCGTGAGCTTGACGCATAGAGGAGTCCGGACTCATGAGCTCGCATGTGTTTGTTGACACGTATGGCTATGAGGCCTTACGTGCCTTAGCCTACATTTGTGGGAATTCCATATATCCAACGGTCATATCCATATGAACATAACCCTTCGTCTAACAATCATATCCACATGAACGTAACCCTTCAGAAACTTGTTGGAGATCAGGGAACCCTTTCGTTTCTCAGAGACCCATTAGAGAAATACAACGGTTATCCCTTATTCTCCCTATAAAATGGGAAGCCAGAGAGAAGATGCACACAACAAATAAAAGGCGTATATCTATCTAAAAGGTGAAGGGATAAAAATCCGAGCTATGCGATCACTAGCCTCACTGCACCCCTTCTCGGATCTAAGGTTTGATATTATACACGATTCATCAAATATTGCTAACAATGGTATCAGAGCAATCCAAGTTCCATCTTCCATATTTCTTTTTCTTTTATTGCTCATACTTATCTTATACTAGATTCATATATATTCAAATATATCTTTAATGGTAAGGCATACGTGAAGTATATGTTTTATCTTATTCACATGTTTTCAAAACAATAAATCTCTATTGGTATTATTGTAGTGAATTCAGTAAATACCACTGATTGTCACTGAATATCATGTTTGTTTAAAGGATTGATAAGCACATATTGTTTAAAGGATTGTATAGTTACGCTGCATTTTGATAAGCATGCATTGTCTAAAGGATTAGCATGTATAACTTTGTTTAAGAGATTTCTTGGAATTACAAAGTGATATGGAAGGATAGATATTTTAGATTTCATATGGTAGAATTTTGTGTCATAGAGATATAATCGTCTCTGTGAATAAAATATTATCTGTATGGCTGAAATTAAAATAATAATAATAATAATAATCACTATTCCCTGCGATCTCAGAGTTTCTTTGTTCTGATTATTTCTCTCTGAAAAAGGGGAAACTCTATCTTCCTCCTTCTTTTAAGGGGGGCACGCCCCTATTCTCTCTCTCATCCTTCTTTTAAGGGGGCACGCCCTTATTCTCTCCCTCTTCCCTCTTTTAAGGGGGCACCTCCCTATTCTCTCCCTCATCCTTACAATAATTTTGATGGGCTCGGGTTGTTATGGTAGACAAGTATTTCGTTGCTGATGCAGTAGTTTTTTTTGGGTTAGGGAAGATGGAAGAGTTTCTCTCTCTTGCATCTTGGTACTTCAAAATGGAGTTGGGAAGAGTTTCTCTCTCTTGCATCTCGGTACTTCAAAATGGAGTTGAGAGATATAAAATTCTCTGTATTTCAAGCATTTGGGTTCTCATTCACAAAATATGAGGCCAAAAGAGGTATAAATGGGAGATAAGCGCTTTGTAAATTTTGCTTCATGGAGAACTAAGAGTTGCTCCATCTTCTCTAAGTAATTGGTTCCAACACCATGTTAAAAGAAGAGAAGTGAAAAGATATGTAGTACTTGACATTCGTGCTTGTATTCCAAAATTGTAGCTGAGTATTTAGTGATTTTACATTATCATTACATATTCTCCTTATTGTTTGATTTTACAAAGTTGCTTCATAGAACTCTCTAATGAAGAGAAGTCTGAAAGTCCACAATTGAATCTAGCCTTGAATTTAATAGCCCTGATAACTCATGGCCAATTTATGAGTCTAACTATACTTAAAACAGTTAAGACGGTCGCATCATATGTCCTAAGATTTCACTTACAAACCATTGTTTAGTTCAAAGTTCGAATGCTCAATTGCATCATTCATAGCAGCAACTTATTGCAACTAAATTTTGTTTCCATTGTGGAGTAAAATTTGGATAGAATGGAGAGGATATTTTGTAATTACATATAATATGACAATAGCTCATCTACTAGTGTGCACAATGATTTTGTGCTGACCTGCTATTTATGTTTACCATATATACATAATTAAAAGTACATACACTTAAATTGTGTATCACTCATTTGGTTTGGCTATTTCCAATAAAATATGTAAGAGATGGGTATGGAAGGAGGGAGTCCAGAGATTAAAACCGAAGACCGGCTTTATAAGTGGTAGCCAAAAGAAGTGAAAGTAGGAAAAAAGGTTGACACTTGGCCTTTGTTTATCATGGGACTTTTGTGTTTCTTTAGGATGAAAACCTTTTATAAGTTTCAGTTGGCTGTAGAACCCCATTAATGTTTGTATTTTCTTTTCAATGCTTTGGATATGCATATTTTTGGGACAATTGCAACTCCTTTTACCTATGCTCTAGATTGATATATGTATTGAGTGATGGTCATTGGTCAAATGGTGAGATCAATTCTGAAGTTGGAAAAATTTGAAGTCTAATAAGCCATAAAGATTGTTTTTCTGGGTGTCTTATTAAAAAATTTCTATAACTCTTTTATTGTTGTTGGAAAGAAATCAGAAATGGTTGTATGGATATCATACAGCAGAACCAAATTCCCATTTCACAAGGCCTCTACCTTGTGTAGCAAGAAGAGAGCATGTCAGATGCCAAACATGGGCACCAGTGTTGGATGCAGCACTTATAAAATTAAATTCTAACTATTAAACCATCCATGCACATGTCCATACAGAATGGATATTAACATATCTGTCATAAGTCATAGATTGCTGAATAGAATTCATTCCCAAGAGTCCATCTGCACAAATATATGGACATATTACCAAATAGAGTTCATTTCCAAACATTTTTTTATATGAAGTAAGTAGATTGGACCATTGTGTGTATGTCTTGAAGAGTGGGAGTAAATTTATAATACTCTCATTATATGTGGATGATATTCTAATAGCTGGAAATGACTTAGAAATGATTGATAAGACTAAGTCATTGCTTTCCTCTCGATTTGAGATTAAGGATATGAGAGAAACATCTTATGTCCTAAGTATAAAAATAATTAGAGATAGAAAATAAAAAATAGTTGCGCTTGAGCCAAGAGAGATGTCTTGACTCTGTTCTCAATAGATTTAATATTGAATACTGTAAGCCATTGTCTTCTCTTGTTAAAAAGGGAGTAAAGTTGTCTAGGAAGGATTGTCCAGTAAAAAAGAAAGAAAACTTCTTAACATTCCCTATGCTATATGCAGTAAGATATACAAGACCAGATTTGAGTAATGGAAAAGCAGTAAAAAAAATTCTAAGATATCTAAAATTGTGTTTTCAAGTAGATAAGCTTGAAGTTGTAGGATATTCAGATGAAGATTTTGCTGGGGATAAGGATGATAATAAATCCACCTTGGGACATATTTTCCTCTTTTGAGGGACAGTTATTTCTTGGTTTAGCAAGAAACAAGGGTGTGTAGCTAGGTATACATATGAAACTGAATACATTGCATGTAGTACAGCTTGTATTTTTGCCGTCTGAATAAAGCACTTCATAGATAACTTGAAGCGGCAAATAATCGAAGGATCAATCCAAATATTTTGCGATAATCAAGCTACAATTAAATTAATTCAAACTGGAGCAAATAGCTCTAAAGGAAGACATATAGATGTCCAATATCACTACATTCAAGATATAGTTGAGAAAGATGAAGTACCTGTTAGTTACTTGCCCTCATCAGATATGATCGTTGATCCATTAACAAAGAGTCTAAATGTTGAACTACTGTCTAAGCACACTAGCTTAATGGGACTTAAAAATGTTTAAGTTAGATAGTTTTCATGAGTGAGAAATCTGCATTAGCATAAAAATCCTAATGATAGACTAGCTTAATGAAACTTAAACATGTTTAAGTCAATCAGTTTTCATGAGTGATAAATCTGCATTTGCGTGAAAATCCTCATGATTGACATTTGTTCAGTTTTCATGAGTGATAAATCCGCATCAGTGTGGAAATCCTCATGATGGACATTTGTGAGCTTAATGGGACATAAAACATTTTTTAAGTGAATCAGTTTTTCATGAGTGACAAATCTGCATTAGCGTGAAAATCCTCATGATAGACATTTGTCATGAGAGGCATATCTGCAAAAGTATGAGAAAAACCTCATGACAAGATATTTTCTTAAAGGTCATACTCAAAAGTGGGAGTATGCATGTATCTTATTATGCTCGGCCATCATAGCCAAGTGAGAGATATTGACACGTATGGCTATGAGGTTTTAAGTGTCTTAACCTACATTTGTGGGAATTCCATATATCCAACGGTTATATCCATATGAATGTAACCGTTCGTCCAGCGGTCATATCCATATGAACGTAACCCTTCAAAAACCTGTTGGAGATCACAAAACTCTTTCGATTCTTAGAAACCCGCTGGAGAAATACAACTGTTACCTCTTATTCTCCCTATAAAATGGGAAACCAGAGAGAAGATGAGTACAATAAGTAAATGGTGTACATCGGTCTAAAAGGTGAAGGGATAAAAATCCGGGCTTTGTGATCACCAGCAGCACGACACCCCTTCTCGGATCTCAGGTTTTGATATTATAGACGCTTCATCAAATATTGCTAACATCGTTAGTATGCAGCATGTATTTTTAATGAGCTCCAGAAATCGACGTCATCAATTTGATTCTTGAACGCAAATCGCCTATATTATGTGTTATTAGCTAAATTGGAATGGTGTCATCGATACCCGATCCGGATCGCCCAATTCCAGATCACATTGACTATTTTTTAAATACTGGTTTGGACTTTGGATAAATAGAGGAGATGGTAGGGATAATATTTCATTTTGAAAAGATATTTATGCCTACAAACAGGTGATGGATCGCAATGTTAGGTGGTTGGCTGGGTCAAGGGCTTCAGTGTCTTTTTGGCACCATAAGTGGTGGGACATATTCCTTTAAAATATGTTTATCCTCAATTATTTGAAAGCGTGATTTCTCCTCATGCTACGGTAGCAGATATTGTGGAACTAAGAGGCGATAACGTTACGTGGAATATCACCTTCCCTTATGATAGAATTCAAAGTAGTCATTATTTACTGTTAATCAACATCTTGCAGGACCTTGAAAATACATTTATCAGACAACATTATGAGGACAAATTGGTGTGGGAGATAGAAAACGTTGGGCAGTTTTCTGTCAAATCTGTTTACAAATTACTTTTTAATGATAGAGTGCGGTGGAATCTTCTTAAAATCTCTCAAATCTGGAGGTGGCCTATTCCTCATAAATGTAAATTTTTTTTTGGTTAGTGGCTCAAGATAAACTTCTTACTATTGATAACCTGATTAAGAGAGGGAAGATTATCACAAATGTGTGCTTAATGTGCAAGGAAGATGGGGAGTCTTGGGCACACATGTTTATTTATTGCTCATTCGTATCCAAAATTTGGTGGCGGTGTTTTCAAATAATGGGGATAAATTTAACTTGACCACAATATGTTTTGGAATTGATAACTCAAATGGAAGTGCATTTACCAAATATTGGTGTATCTATTTGGAAGATTTGACGAAGTGATATCTTGTGGGAAGTTTGGTTGGAGAAGAACTGGAGGATTTTTGAAGGGTTGATTTAGAGCTTTGATAGGGTGTTAAACAATATTAAACTATCTCTTTGCTCTCAGTTGTCTGTTACTAAGGAAGGGAGGGGTCTTTCTAAGATTGATGTTATGATTGATTTCTCTAATCTTTTTCAATTGGATGTGCCGAGAAATAGGCCCTGCACCAAATGGATGCCATTAGATCAAGGTGTTTTCAAATTAAATTTTGATGGAAGCTCTTTGGGTAATCTAGGCATTGCTGGTTTTGGTGGAGTGGTTCAAGATTGGCAGGGAAATGTAATTGTTGCATATGCTTGCTCGTGCTGGGTTACTACATCAAATCATGCAAAATTACTAGCTTGGTTCCATGGTTTGAAATTATTGGTGGCCAAAAAGTTTAGAATTGGGTTTATTTTTAAAGGGGATTCGTTGAATGTAATTAAATGATGTAAGAAAGAACAACGTTTAAATCGATCAGTTTGCAAATCTTTGACTTGATGTTGTCTTTGTCTTTACCCTTGGCACATATGTATTGGGAGGCCAATGATATAACAGATTTATTGGCCAAGCGGGGAGTGGAATTGGGTTCTCTTGTGGTCTCTGATAATGTAAATTCCCTGATGTAATCTGCAATTATCCTTAATAAATTCTGAATTTCGTTAAAAAAAAAGAAAGATATAGTCATATTAAAAATGTCCATTGTTGTTCTTTTCAAATAAAGGCCAATATTATATTTTGGATTGGTATTATGTTCACATAGAAGTACTTTGAAAACATATGGTAATTTATGACCTTACTGAAGATATGGCCCTTGATAGAGCAAGATGGCAGAACATGATTCTTGTAGCTGACCCGAAATAAAATAGTTGAGAAAAAGTTCGGATGATAATGATGATTGCGTCCACATGCTATGGACAGATTGAATGGTTCATGTAGATTGAACATTGCCTCTTCCAAGGTCCAAAATTAGTTTGTTTTCCATTTTAAATTTTTGTTTTAAAATAATTAATTTGCAATTTGGGTTTTAGCTTCATTTTTAAAAGAAGAAATAAATAAAAATGATAAAAAAATATTTTGAACAAAAAAATATTGACAAAAATATATTTAGGGGTATTTTAATTATTTTTATTTGAAATAGTTTTTAACCATGTTTATTTAATTTTCTTTATAAAATTGAACTTACATCCCAAGTTTTAGATAAATATGATATTTAAATAAAATAAAATATAAAATATAAAATTAATTTTTTCCATTAGATATGGCTTTGTGAAATCTCAACCATTTCGAAGGGTGTCCAACCCGCATGATGTGCACATAATATTTTTCCTTTTATTTTATCTTTTTGGGTGTGCTCATGTTCAACAGGTGTAAGAGAACAAATAATGCTGCTGCCAAAATTTGGAGTGCCCAAATTAGGTCCTAAGGACAACAGACCTAATGAGTATTCATGTTGGTAGAATCTATAATATTAAAAGAACATGCTAGGTTTGTATATGCAAATTTATTTTCATCTCAAATTTAAAGTTTTAAAAAGTGTAGATCAATCAGATCTATGAACACTTAAATTTTGAAAATGGATGGTCTGAATAATACATTGCAAGAGACATTATTTCCAGGACTTGAAATCCTTTTTTTTTACATCTATACGGCTCGAATTCTAGTTGATGAATTGGAAGGAAGCTACTAAGCATCAAGAGAACCTTTATCACTCCGACTATCTATTTTCCGCACTATTTTGCGGCATTTTCTATATAAGCATAGTTCCAAATGGGATGGGGACAAATGTGTTGTAGAAAAAAATTCCTGCACAAGTAAAAGAAATAATAAAAAAAAAAAGGCAGAATTCTCAGTTGGTGATATATATAAGGACGCAGCTGAACCTTTACTAAAACAAAAAGAACAATGTATGTTGTTTATTTATTTATTTATTTTGCATGTTAACTCCTTTTTTATTACTTACAGATCTGATGTATATCAATTTATATAAAAAAGAATGAGAATATACACATTAAACTTCACAAAATTCAAATTCTCATGATTATCAGAGGAGATCGTGTGACTCCATCCTTATCCAGAGAGTCCGCTCCTACAATCTCCCTACTAAAGGAAGAAAAGGACATGTTAAACAATTTGATTTTATCTCTAATTTCATAAAAACTCCAACTTGGTGCCAAGGGCAGGTTTCTGCATATGTGATCCACTGTATTACGTTGCTTGAATTGCCTTCACTAGCTTTCTTTGGCTACAATCACAGGCGTGGGGTGGCGGGCATAAACCATGCAACATGGATTTTGCATCAACTTCATTTGAGGCACACCCTCAGATAGGGCCCGAGTAGGTAAGGATGCATCTCCTGCAATGGTCCCTTACCTTAGCCTGTCTAGGATTTTCAAATAAGCTACCATCGAAATTCAATTCTAGTGTCCTAGAGGAAAAGCGGTTGGGTTGTGATGGTAGCACCCCCATACCTAGTTACCACGTTGTGGTTTTCAATCCACTGACACCACCTACTAACACCTTCAAATGTTAGGGTTACTAAATTGTGTTTTAAAGAAACCAAGGCTCCTAAGTTTTATTTGTTTACGTCTTAAGAAATATTGAAATGCACTTAATCTCAACTTGTAAAATATGGCCCTATGTCCTCATAAGATTTTGTTTCATGATTGTATACTACAAGACCGTTTATCTTTGATACAAGAAAAATCACAATCACATCCAGCCATCAGGTGAGAAATCAGATGGCTAGGCTGTGATGCGAAGTTGAAGAAAAATTTTCTTGGACTTTGAGCACATTCAATGGCACATGCTTGACGTACGATTTCACATCTATTGTGACCTTCTTGTAACAAAAGTAAACAATTTAATTCTATACTTCCCCTTGCATGATCACTCTAAATGGTCTGATTCTATACTTTCCCATTACATGATCAGTTTCTCTTTTATCTTGTTTTCAATTCATGAAGTTTACCATCAGTGTTTCATATTCATTATTGAGCTATTAATCAGGATAATATAAAAGGAACAATGACTTTTTTCTCACCATTCTGAGAAGCGATTGCTGATTTTGTAGCGTTTCAAAAGTAGTGTTCTAACCTAGTCATTACCCCATTAAAGAGAACCCTCTTTTGAGATTACCAAGGAAAACAAATTGCTTTCTTGGATATGTTTCCCCCATTTTCTCTTTCGTGGTCTCTTGAAAATTAACATTTTAATGTGACCAAAAATGCTTTTGATCCTAAAATTGCTAGTTGAGTACTCATTTTGTTCAATTAGTCGTTTAATTCTTGTAGGTGACTAGTACGGTCATTGAGTCAGCCCTGGAAGCCAATGCCTCTTATCTAGAAGAAAGGAATGTAACCCAAGAGGGATTCGTGGAGTCACTGAGGAATGTCATTGAGAGCATTGCTGTCCATCTTAAAGAGGACCCAAGAGGACCCTGTGGTAGTTGCACACAGTAGAAACACATTTGATGGAATTAGCATCAAAAGGCTCTTGTCAAGCAAAAATGAGTTGGACAAGGTAATTGTAAAACTGTAACTTTTGCTGTCAAACATGTATAACATTTACAACAAAAAGAGAAAACTTATTGGATAGTGTGACTATTACAATTTTTTTCCTTTAATGTCTCTTAATTGGATTATAATTTGAGGGTATTTCCAGTCATGTTGAGGACCTTCGCTTTGCAATAGCCTGTTGAGACTTCGAATAAAATAGGGACTCTTGCGAGATTTGAGTTATGAAGGGTGAAATTTAACTACTTATTTATATTAATTATTATGTAGAACATTGGGATGTACGCATTATATAAAGATAAAAGTTTTTATCACCCACGGTTGCATGTTATTGCTGTGCCTTGTGCTGTCTATCAATAAAGAACTGTCCAAGATGAGCTAACACTATGTCAGTGTCAGTGCATCTTGTGCCATCCATTATTATCGGATGGTGTAGGCTGCTGGCCACATAAAGGACCCTGCCTTTATAAAAATAAAAAAGGAGAAAGAAAAAGTTGTGTGTGTTGTGTTTGTGTGTGTGTGTTTGCGTTTGTGAATGTGTGTGTGAGAGAGAGAGTTCCCTTTCTTCCCTTTTCTTCTGTTACTTGTGCTTGTTATTAAAAAGTTTAATGAAAAACCAAGCATTATTTTCTGGATTAGTTTCTCATAGAGCCAAAGCAATTTTCAGCAAACAATGTTAGGTATATTGCTAATGGCTAAACTATAGACTTATTATTTAATAGGCGATCCCTTTTGTTGAGCAACATCTTAGATAAATTTTATGGCAAAAATTTTGTGTAAGGTGTGTGTAAAGTTGAAAGAACAATGCGTGGTAATTTATTTCATTTGGGACTTTGGATGAACTGCCTCGTATCATTGCAATGTTATTGTTATAAGGTACACAGGATGTAGTATACACATCATCGACATTACGATACCTTCTTTACTATTGTTATGTTTTGATTCCATGTTATCCAGATCAATATATATTCACAAAGAATAGTTTAACTAATTAATGGAGTGTCAAATAAATAGAGGACATTCTAAAAAATCCTAGATATAATTAAATAAAGTGTATAAGGAGGAGAAGACATACTAAACATTTGCTCTTTATATCTCTCTACAAATGAAGGCCCTGGAGAACACATGGAAATCGCTTCTTAAAGACCGGCATGAAAGAATGTCCAAGGAGTACCTTCGTGTTGCTGTTGCCCCTGCTGCAGGCTTACCTCCCTATGGAGCTGCTAATCAGGTTTGGCATGACAATTTCTTTCATTATCTTCATAATACAATCCACAAACTTAGGTTTTTCATAACATAATTAACCTAGGCATCTTTCGTGATTATAGTAAAAATACCCAAAAAAGTATTTAAATAGACCATTTACATTTACCCTTTGCACAAAAGGGCAGAAATACCCGTGCTCGAAGTCCATTAAAATCTCTCGACGGACCTTAGCCTGTCCAATTTCCTATATAATGGCTTGGTTGTTTACTACTTTTTGTATGAAGGTTAAGATCTCACTTAATGTGATACTAAAATACCCTAGGTATTTAGCATGTTCACGAGGTCTAACTTGTATATCGTTTGGTGAGAAATCTCATAATGCAGTATGGGTTGATTTGCCTTGTTTTGTGCTGGCGGTCAATGCTCGTCAACACCCAAACTAAATCACTACATTATGCAAAATGACATCAAATAGCATCATTTTGCATTATTTCCAGAAAGAGGTTGGAACTCTTTTTCCGTTTTTGTGTTTTTTTTTTGGTCCTTTTTTCTCATTGTACTGTGCACAATAGCTTGCTGTTGCAGCGTAGCTATTAGAAACAATTACAGGATATCATGTCATTTTAACCCATTGCAAACGAGCCTCAGGAAATCCATAAATATGGTGTCACCCGTAATCCATCAATCCCACTCTCTCTATCACTCACCAGTACATTGATTGGCCATTGATGTGTGAATTTCCATGCCCATGTCACAAAGATTATAATTTTCTTTACCTTTTCTTTTTTTTGTTAAAAGAAATATTTTTGTTTTAATCTTTCATTCCTTCATAATTAATTTTTTTATCTTTATTTTCGTTATTTTTTAACTTTATTATGTGGGAGGCTTGTCCTCTCTAAACATCTTAAACTACCCAATTACTGTCCATGAAAATAATGCATTATGTCAGGTCCATGTGCTGCGAGAGGCACCAGAACGAAAGCCTCCCACCTTTCATGCCCACGCTAATCCTTTCTGATGGAAAACTAGAAAATTTAAAATTATTCTGGTGCAACTTGGTATAAAAATTATGGCATCACTGAACATTTCTGAGTACCAAAATAATGAATTTCAAAAAATTCAATGTCAGCATCTGATTTATTTAAATGGTTAGTGGTTAAAGAGCCATGGTCAGTAAATAGAATCCAAAATCAAATTGCAGGGACATCATGATAGAAGTTAGGATTCCACAACTCATACTTTTTGCCACTTAAGGCTGGTCAATCAAAGGGGATCTGTTCTCTCAAGTAAAGAAGTACTCTGATCTTCTTTGGTGGTTTTCATTGAATCCATATATATTGGAATTCCCTGTCTATGTAAAATTGTTTTTTCTAAATTTTTTCTATCTTGGAAGTGTTAAATGATTTGAAACATCATATTCGATACCAAAACACGCAACACAGGAATAGACATATTTCCATATGCATAACTTTTTGGAAGATTTTGTAGGTGGATGAGGTTTTTAAGATGGTGAAGGCAGATGAAGCAGGAAGTTGCAATCGAGCAGAGTTTTACAAGCTAATATTAGATATTTTGGGGGGCCTTATGCTGCAATTAGAGGGAAACCCAGTGACTGTCTCTTCTAATGCACTTGTAAATGAACCTGAGGCGCCCCATCTTTTATCCCTGCTGCCTCTAACCATGGTGAATTAGAATAGGCACTAAACCATGGTTACTCCTATTGTCTGCAAATTTGGCCATTTTATAAACTACTGTCATTGTAAATGGAAAGATTTTTCTTAGGAAAGCCTCTTTGGGCCGTATTTATTTGGGATTTTGGTTATCTCCAATGTGCAAATTTTGAGATTATTCAGTGGGATGAACATAGAAATTGTTTTCTTTAGAAAATTTGGGCCAAAAATAGATAATTAGTAAATTCCACTTGTAAGCTAAAGAAAGGGATTTCAAACATCTCTTCCAAAAGTTTGTTATGTTGATCTATCCAGTGAACCATATTTGATACATTTAAAATGATTTTAGGTGGTTACTTAAAATTAATTGTGGTCTTGAAACATGTGATGGAATATTTCAAAATGATTGGTTATAACTACTTTGTGTTTACATTTAATGAAATTCCCCACAATATTTTTAATTTGCTTAAAATTAAAAATTATTTGGAATAAGATATTTCAGAGAAAAATATTCTAAAGTTTGGACCAGCTTCGTATTTTGTATATAATTTGGACATTTTTTAAATTTATACAAAGAATTGGATAATTTTAGACCATCTAATATTTATGGTCTGTCTAACTGCTAAAATAAGGAGGTTCCGAGAGAGATCTGTAGGATTTGGAAATGTGTGTTTTAGTTTGAGAGAGACTATAAGAATGTCAATGTGAGAAAATTTGTGAAATCACGAAAGTTATGCTTTTATTGGCCGTTTGGTGCCTAGTATTTGCAAGACCTCGTTATGCATCAAATCGTGGGTACACAAATTTCGGTATTTGTAAAACATATCAGTTTGTGTACCTTCCACACATCAGTGTTCGCAAAATGGAACCGAAACGGTTAACCGAACATGGGGCTCAGAAATGATTTAACCGGCCTAACCGGTAAATTGGCCGATTCAACCGCTTTAATCGGGCACGTTCCATACGATAAAAAATATATTAAAAAAATAAAAAAGATATAAAAAAAAATCTATTAAAATATAAAAAGCATATAAAGAATGTGCTTAAAACAAAACACACTCAAATGAAGTAGAAAATTAGTGAAAAAAATGGATTTTAACGAATCGGTTTGTGCTTAGGGGTATTTTTTAAATTTTTTGAAAAAGATGGGAAAATATAAAAGTATTATTGACCAAAACAAAATTTTTATTCTATACCATAATGTAAAGAATATTAAAATAGTGTTAAAAAAATCGACTTGACCAACTTTTTTTTTAAAAGAAAATGAAAAAAAACTTAAGTTATATATAATATAGGCCCTTCTTTTTGTCACCTAAGTAGTAAATGTTGAATTGGTTGGTGGCTTCAAAAATAAATGATTTGTTTCAAGTTCCATTCCAAAGATTTGTTTCAAGTTCGATTCCTATTGGGGATAAATTTTTTGAATCTAATAAATTCGCATTCTTAACAAAAAAACGATTGTATTGGTTAGATTTGTTTCAAGTTCGATTCCCATTGGGGATAAATTTTTCGAATCAATGACAAAATGAATTCGAATTCTTAACAGAAAAATAAAATGAATTCAAATTAGATTTGTTTTTCAAGTTCGATTCCCATTGGGGATAAATTTTTTGAATCAATGACAAAATGAATTCGAATTCACAAAGCTAACTAATAAGACATTCTAATTTATATATGATATCAATTTGAAGTAGTATTCTATCTAAAGTTTAAAATATCGGTTAATCACCAAAACCGCTCAAAACCGATACCGGGCACTGGCCAGTTCCAATCTAATCGGGCAGTTACAGGATAGATCGGCCGGTTTTACGAATACTGCCTCACATACAACCAGTGGTTTAAAAAACGGATCGGTGACCAGGATCGGGCATCCCAAAAACCGATCTGGATCGGCAAATCGGCTAGCCGGATCGGGAATCGGGCCGAATCGCTAGGATTAAGCCTTAAAAAAATTCAAAAAAATTATTAAAATTCATTATAAATATTATTTTTTAGGAATCCAATAAGAAATGGGGGTACTACATTATTAACTTCTATTGTTTTCATCAATTTATGAATATTGAGATGTTCTTTCCCTGTATAAACTTATATTGACCATTCAATTTACATCACACAAAAGAAATCATAGAATTATAATGGATTAAGTATATAATCATATATGGACTACAATAAAGAGTTGACTAAATCGATGAAAGATTGGCCACTAAAATCTCTAATTGGCAGAAAACCTTAATCCGCTAAAAAAACCTAAATTATTACAACCTAACTAAGTATAATATTATTTACCAATAATATTTTATAATTATTTTATTATATAAATAATAACAAATCCAAAATATTTTATAATATCATCTAATTTAAAATGTATTATTGACAACTGTAAGAAAATTAGTACACTACATGATTTATAATACAAAAATTAATATATAAAATAAAAGATTTGGCTATCAATGTAGAAATTATTCGAATGCGTACCAATTTTCTTTAATTTTTTAGGTTTCTAGAATAAATTAGTTGAAGAGATTGTTTGTAGAAAGAGAGAGATTTCAACTGGCTTCATTGTATGAATCCTATCTTTAAATTAATATTACTAAATTTATGTTAAAGACCATCATGTTATAAAAATAAAAAATATAATTAGACCATTTATTCTTAGGTTGTATTAAGAAATACCTTTTATTTTTTTGACAAGAAATACTTATTGTGTTATCTTTTATTTTTTTTTACAAGAAAAATATGATACTTGTTGTTTATCTTTTTTTTTTTTTTACAAAAGACGAAGATGTTGTACTACATTTTTTTTTGCTTGTTGTATTACGTTTTATTTTTTTTTATAAGAAAAATAAAAAAATGATGCTGCCAGAGTACATTTTATTTTTTTATGCCTTTTGTTTTATTTTTTTCAAAAAATACTTGTTATATTACCTTGTATTTTTTTACAAGAAAAATAAAAAAATGTTGTATTATCTTTTTTTATCTTTATCTTGAAAAGCCTTTTATTTTTTATTTTTTATATTTTTTTACAACAGTATTTTTTGCCTTTGTTTATTTTTTTGACAACAAAATAAACGACGCGAGCTAAGGGGTTCAAACTCTAGACATCTATCGAAAAATTAGAGATGTCAACCAACACCGTCACGTCGCCTAATGTGATTTTATTAGCTTCTATAGTAATATATATTCTATTGTCTTGCTTTAATGATTTTTTGTGGGAATTATCCCACATCGAAGGATGAGCGTCGCTTTGTTCTCTATAAAGTCCTGTGTAATAGATACTCTATTGTCCGTGTAGAAAAGCGTGGGGGCAGACATGTGAAGTGAGTTACCATGTGTGGAGGATTTTTAGGTGTAACGTGTTGCTCCCGTGAGGCGGCCACGTGTAAACCCAAAAATTACTAGAATGCCAAGGTTTTTTCTGTGAGACTCGCGATTCACTATTGGGAATCGCCTTGAAAATGCCCAGGTTTTTTCTGTGAGACTCGCAATTCACTATTGGGAATCGCCCGGTTCTCTCTGGACACGGGTGATTCCCGGTTCTTTCGTGGAACTGGCTCGGTAGCAGACGATTCCCGAGTCGAACCGGGCGAGTCCGGCTCGACTTGGACTTGGCGAGTTTTCAAAGCCTGCATACAACAAATCCCATGTTTGACTCAGCTAAATGTAAAACCAAGTTTTGTTAATATAATATTGTTATATTAAAATATAAATAATATTAATATTAATGATGTTGATATTTTTTAGAAAATAATAATAATAACAATAATAATAATAATAATAATAATAATAATAATAATAATAATAATAATAATAATAATAATGAAAGTAATAATCATAATAATCATAGTGAAAGTAATAATCATAATAATAATCATTATTATTAGCATATGATGATAATACTAATCATAATAATAATAATTATAATAGTACTAATAAAAATCATATATTAATATTATATTATAGTACTATTATATATATTTTTATATATTTAAACAATTACTATCTCAATGATAAATATTTAGAATAATGATAATAATAACAACAATAACAATAATGATGATGATGATGATGATGATGATAATTTTAGTTTTAGTTATAGGAAAAATTACGTAAATATCCGATTTAGTTTCCGTTATTACTAAAATACCAAATATTTTTTGTTATTACTGATATATCCATTTTTTGGACTTCATAACATTTTTTTTTTTTAAAAAGATGAAACTACCCATTTTGGGTTTTTAAAAAACCGAAGTCAGACCAATTTCTAAATTTTCAATTTTTCAAGAACCGAAATTTTTTTTCTCTGGTGGGTCTACTGCCTATTCTCTTTTTTTTTTTTTTCTAATAAAAGAGATGTCCCTCTCCATTGTCCAAAAGCTCCCAAAAACATTTGCACCAGGACTCAGATGCTGAAGAACAACGAACGGATTCCTGATGATTAGAACAAACAATTGAAGTACACAATGCATCAGACTGACGGTCGCCACAAAGCGGAGCGGAGGTATCAAAACCAACAAAAGGGAAGGGATTATCCTCAGCAAGCTCTCACTGCATTTCGTGTGCAACCGATCCAACCCAATCTTCAGCAGAATAAATAAGACACCTAAAAAGTTATGCACTGCCTTTAACAAATTTAGCAGCATTGTTAGACCTGAAACAGTTTGGTTTGAGGAGAAGACTCTTTGTATGCATACCCATTGGACTTAATGTTTTAATTTGTTGACAAACAACAAGCTTGTTTATACTTCTGGGAGCTTTTGGGAAATAGAAGTGACATCTCTTTTATTAGCAAAAAATAATAATAATAATACGTACAGGACCCATAAGAGAGATAAAAAATTCTGGTTCTTGAAACACCGAAAATTTAAAATTTTTGGTTTTTCAAAAATTCAAAATGGGTAGTTTTGTCTTGTTTTAAAAAAAATTGTTATGAAATAAAAAAAAGACATATCAGTAATAACAAAAAGTATTTGTTATTTTAGTAATAATGGAAACTAAAACAGATATTTACATAATTTTTCCTTAGTTATAATTATAGTTATTGTTATTGTTATTGTTGTTTATTATTATTATTATTGTTATTATTATTATTATTATTATTATTATTATTATTATTATTATTATTATTATTATTATTATTATTATTATTATTATTATTATTATTATTATTATTATTATTATTATTATTATTATTATT
>NW_006499563.1:1521784-1564572 GCF_000471905.2 Amborella trichopoda | reverse complement strand
AATTATTTAAATAAGGAACTTTTCCATTAAACAAAAGAAAATTTGAAATTTTCACAAAAATACAATGGTATTGTGGAAGTTAGTGTCTTGAAACTTTATTTGTAGAATGTCATTTTTTTTTAGTTAAAATTTCAACTTTACCCCTTATGAAGATGACAAAAGTACCATTTGTCTTGTAGTATATTTGGAATTACTTTTTTAAATACCGATCGATCACTAAAATGCCCAAAACCAGAAGTGGCTGGTGCCGATCTAACTGGGCAGTTAGCAGAAGGAAGAAGGACCGTGCCAGGGATAAAGTCCAGTAAAGTTGGTAGTAGGAGAAGGGGTTTGAGAAATTCCTGCTCAACTAGAGGCTGAGCTATCTTGTTTCTCTGGCGAGCAACCCTTGGTGCCCGTCTCCTTCTGGTTTTCTAAGGTGGTGTTTGATTCATCTTGCTAGGCTTGTGAACGGCTCTAGCTTGGCAAACTGCTTCTCGTCTTAAGTACTTGAGTCTGCTTCGACCGTGGTGGACTATCCATGGCTGGGAAGTAGAGGATTCCGCAGAGTCTAAGTCATTGACAGGAAGGTCGTGCTTCGGGAGATCCTCTTGCATCGATGGAGCAGTGAATTGGGGATCACTTATTGGGACTTTGTAAAATTCCTGACATTCCAGCATTTTCTTTGCGAATATGTCATGGAAATTGGTGCATTCGCACATGTAATGGCCTCTTATCTGGTGATACGAGCACCAACGGTTTTCAGTCCCCTTAGCAAGACGACGGGGTTGCCTTGCCTGCTTCAATGTGATTATGCCTTCCTGAAGCATTATAATGAAGAAGGCGTAAAGGATATTAGGAATTTCGTCTTCCTCTTTGATGGTTACTGCATGGGAGGCCTCAACTGCCCCAAAGGCCTTCTTTATGTCTTCAAGTTTTATCTGACCCTTCTAGATCATGGCCTCGATAATACCTTTCAGCGTGTAACAGTCATCTGTGGGATGATTGATCCTCCGATGGCACAATAATTCACCTGAGTGTCAAGGCTTGCTTGCTCGGGGAACTTAGCTTCTGGAAGTTGGATCATATTTTGTTCTAATAATAACCGGAATAGCGCAGAGACCCATTCCTTCTCAAAGGGGTCGACCTTGTTCCTATGCCTGGTGAAATAATCACCCCGATCAAGGTTGGCCGGCAGGGGTACTCGATTGTATGACTGCTATTGCTTGCCCGCCTGAGGCGTTATCTTTATCGTGCTCACTCCTTTAGAGAGGTCTAAAGTTTAGGAGGGAGCCTTCTTTGGATCAGTGACCATGACGACTGTACTGATTACTCCTTTCTGTTGGCTGCCCCGTGTGTTGTTCCAAGAGCTACCATTGCCACAGTTGTTCACTGGGCTTGTAGGCGGTAGTCGTGACCCACCGTGGTGGCATGATAGAATTTTTATGCAGACTGATTTAGAGATCAGCTCTGACATGGAAGTCAGATTAGAACCCTCAACGTGTAGAGCAATTTCAGCTCGCATGTTCCACACGCAAGTTTGGACTGCTACCTTCTTGGGCATAGAATTAGCGAGAAGCCAAATTTCTCCATCTTGATAGGAACTGGTCCATAGGCTCATTGGGATCTTGAGTCAGGGTGAGAGTTTCAGTGGTTTGAACCTCTCTCTCGACCTCATAGAAACGCTGGTGGAACAGTTTCTCCATTTCCTCCCACATATGCACTGAGTTTGGAGGAAGTCGAGCATACCATTGAAATGTTGGGCCATTGAGGGTCTCAACGAACTAATGGAGAAGAAGTTTCCCATCAGTCGCTATTTCTCCACATGCTGCCTGAAAGTGGGCGATAGGCTGATTCGGAGACGTGGTCTCATTGAATAGGGGAAACTTCCCTTTCTTGTAATATGAGGGAAATGGGACCTGGTCAACATATGAAGGGTACGGCCTTTGATAAGGCATTGCACCCTGTATCCTCGGGATTTTCCTGTTCTTTAAGCTATGGGTCACCATAGCATCGATGTCTGCCAGTGAGAATGGGTAAGGGATAGAATTGTCCTGTGAGGCAAAAGGCGGGGGCTGCCTTGGAGGTGCACCATCAGAGTGATGGGAATTGACCTCATGGTTAGCTGACTGGCGTGTGGCGTCTATACGGTCAATCTTTTCCATCATTGCACCATATCCTCAAACTTGTTCATGCGCCCTTCTTACGTATCACCGGGCTCTCTTACAACCATCACACTAACTGTTTCTTTAGGGAGATCAGTGTTAGTTGCAGTTGAGGGCTTGTGAACTTGACGAGTAGTGCAAGGTTGATCAGTCATCAAGGGGTCAGCATGCCCTGACTGGACCCGACTTTTGTACGTCAATCGTGTGAGAACCGGTTCTCGACAGTCTTGGGACCGTGGCTAACGAGTGGCTAGGTCACTTTCTACAACATTAACCATAGTGCAAGGCTCATGGAGCCTTTCTTCAGGCCCTATTATCTGGAGAGGGTAGAAGGGTTCAGGCGAAGAGGATGGTCATTAGAGTTGGTTTCCTCGACCACCTTAGTCACTTCCTTGGTCAGAATTCGCAGACCTTTATTACGTTTAGCGTTGAGACTTTGATGGACCTCGGGCCAAAACTGCGATCTGGGTTGCGGCTGGTTAGCTCTTCTTACACAAGAGAGAGTTGTCTCCATCAGGTGAAGCAAAGGATGAGGGTTAGAGACTGGAAGCATCTTGGGTCGAGGAGGATGAAAGACTCGATCTTCCATCAGGTCATTGCCCGAGCTCTCTTGTGGGCTCCAGAGACACGACCAAAGTGACAGAACTGGTTCAAGATGGCACTCTTGGGGAAAACCTTCGAGTACCAAGGCTAAATGTGCTTTCTCGAAGACGGAGGAGCAGGCAGGAGCAATGTTGACTCAGAAGGAGGCCTGAGTCGAGGGAGAGCGAATGTCTATGATGGTGACGCTTGTACGCCCCTTGAAGAAGGATCACGGGGGACCTGGGGGTCAGTCCGGGTTCGTGCAAGTCTGGCCTTAGAAGGCTGAGAACTATGAACATGTGTCTGTAAGAGAACAGGTGGAGGCCTATCCCTTATAGGGTGTGCTTGTGTGTGCGGAGTAGGAGGACGAGGAGGTCATCTCTAGTGTACTCGGGTTGGCACAATGACGGCCGTTGCCCTGAGTAGTGAGATGCATGTGATCAGTGTGCGCAAGACTTGACCTTAGAAGGTCTGATCCTGGATGCTGACTCAAGGTGGCACAAGGGTTGCTCTGAGGTATGGCTAGAGTGGGTAACCCACGAGCCTTGTGGTGTGTGTGAGGGGTGGGTACCGTAGGGCTTCCGCCTCGATGTGTTGAGCCTCTAGGGGTAGAGACTGGTGGTGCAGAAAAGTGGGGGGTAGCCAATGGCAACTTGCTTGCCTTTTGTAGAAAGGGACCGGGCAGCCTTCCGGCGTACCTCAGGAATATGACCAGCAAGTGACTTGCCGGCGGCTGGGTACATGCTTATGTTGTGTGGCAACATAAGTGCTGCTGATGCAGGGTGCCTTGGTGGAGTTTCTACCAGAGCAAGGAGATGGGGAGTGAGGGACCTTTAAGTCCTGCCTCACACCGGTCTAGGTTAAGACCTGGGAGCTAGACAAGGGGTCTTTGCTCAAAAGGATGGTTGGGAATAAAGTTGGAGGAACTTGTTCCCTGGGGACAGTCACGAATGAAGGGATAAGAAAATCTCCGATCCGGATAAATGGGCTACAAAACCCGTAAGCCATAAGTGATGTGTGAAAAGATAAAAGCAGATAATAGGAGAAGAAACTAGCCAAACAAGAACGATTCAACTAAGAGGTAGTAAGTCCCCATTGGAGTCGCCAAGCTGGTTAGGTGCCTCGATCTCGCCCTCAGGATCAGGATCGATCGGGCGACACACATATCGGGTTTTAGAATAGACCCGGGACAATATGAAATCGCTCTCTCAGGAACTTCATTCAAGAACAAGGGCAGGTATTACCCAACAGTGAGAGAGAAATTTAAGGTGGGTTCTGGACTTACTCGGGCGCTCTTTTAGATCACGAAGAAAGCCCCCCAGTAATAAAACTGGTTCGGAATCTCCTCCCTTGGCTTGTATTCTCTTGTTTTCTACAATCACATATATATGGCAAAGGTTATAAGATAGGTGGGTCAACAGACCTCATCTTGCCTTCTCAATGAATGCATGCAGGCGTACGCATTCAAAGAAGAAAAGAACAATGAAAGAAGATAGATGGGGGAGAGAAGAATTTAACTAGGTGGGGAGATTAGCGCGGTGACTAAGCTGGTGAATAATTGGCCTGATGTGGTAGTAAAACGGGCTCGGTAATTCAGATTGGCATATAGGATTACTACTAGACATCAATACCAATACTGACTAACTAGGCACGATGATTAGTCTGTCGTGGAAATAAAGTGGGCACAGTAATTTTGGCAAAACAACATTATGGCTAAATGACAGGGCTATCATAAGAGGCTAATTTCAACCCTTCTTAATCAAATGAAAGAATAACATAAAGAATAAAACTCATAAAGAGAGAGTGAGAAGTAAGAGAATAGGAAAGAGAGGAGAAAGAAAGAGAGGAAGATAAAGAACGAAGGAAAAGAGTGTGAGGGAAGAGAGAAGGAAAGAGAAAAGAGGGTGAAAGATACAGTCGGTGTTAGGCATCGTCGGCTGGGTTGGAAAGAGAAGAGAGAGACAGAACAGTCGGCGTTAGGCTTCGTCGACTGTTTCTAAGAAGTGAGGAGAGAGAAGACAGTCGGTGCTGGGCATCACCGACTGGGTTGGAAGGAGAAGAGAGAAAAGATGCAGTCAGAGCTAAGGAGAAGCGAGAAAAGATGCAATCAACGCTATGCTTCATCGACTGTAAGAAGAAGAGAGAGAAGATGCAATCAACGTTAGGCTTCACTGACTGTATTAGATGAAAAAGAGAGAGAAGATGCAGTCGGCACTAGGCTTCACCAACTGTATTAGACAATGAAGAGAGAGTAGATGCAGTCGGCGCTAAGTTTTGCCAACTATATTAGACAAAGAGAGAGCGAAGATGCAGTCGGTGCTAGGCTTCACCGACTGTATTAGACAGAGAAGAGAGAGAAGAGGCAGTTGGCGCTAGGCTTTACCGACTTTATTAGACGAAGAAGAGAGAAAAGATGCAGTCGGCGCTAGGCTTCACCGACTGTATTAGACAGACAAGAGAGAGAAGAAGCAGTCGGCACTAAGCTTCGCCGACTGTATTAGACAGAGAAGAGAGAGAAGAGACAGTCGGTGATAGGCTTTGTCGATTATATTAGATAAAGAAGAGAGAGAATAAGCAGTCAGCGCTAGGCTTTACCGACTGTATTAGACAAAGAAGAGAGAGAAAGAGATAAATATGAGAGGAAGAGAGAGAAAGAGAGGATGAGAGGAAGAGAGAGAAAGAGAGATAGAGATGAGAAGAAGAGTGAGAAAGAGATAGAAATGAGAAGAAGATAGAGAAATAGAGATAGAGATGAGAAGAAGAGAGAAAGAGGGAGGAGATAGAAAGTTACCTTATTGAAGGGTACCGACCTTTTTTTTCTCTCTCCTCTCTCTCTCTCTTTCCGAGACATACCCATGAGCTCAAGAGGAAATTCAAATTTTACTGAATGATCGAAGGCACTTTTACAATTAGGTTTAACATGTTTATATAGAATTGGGCTAAAACATGGGTTTATACCCAAAAACTACCTAAAATTGAAGATAATTACAATTTAACGAATTGAAAGAAATTCTAAAAATGGGTGCAAAAGGACTGTTTTGCCCCTGCTTAACAATATGTGGAATTTCATAACAGTCCATGTTGCTGCCCGAGAACTTGCGTGACCTTCCATGACTAATCCAGGGTTGTCCTAATGCCCATTTGATCAAAATATTATTGTTTTTTTATAGGGCTCGACATGGCGATCATTTTGATACCAACTTCGAGCCATGAATCATGTTTTTAAGCCATGATCATGAGACTCGAATTTTGGATGGATCTTAAAAACTTTGGATCAGTTGTGTGCTTATTCCTTGATGTTTTTTCTTAGGTTTTTTGCTTAATAACACTGAGAATGCTGTCACAATCACATTACAACAAACGTAGCTTGATTTTGTGTCCGAATGAAGATTTTGTCGTCTTGAGTTTTTTGCCGGAACCATGAAATTCGATGGCCAGAATATACAGCAGCTTCGACGCCTCTGTGTGTGAAATCCAACCATTCATCGTACACGGAGTTCAGACCAGATATGACCACTGACCTTACGCACATAATGCAATTGGTTTCTTGCCGATTGGGTATGCGATGTTCGTGATTTGGCCGCTCGAGTGAGGCGTGCTGCTGCTGAATTTTCTGCAACTTCCTTTATGGATCTGCAACTTCTCTCTTGTTTTTCTCCCAGCTCGGCCATCGTCACGAGGCATACCACCTATTGAAATGCTCGTTTTGATGAGACGAAAATTCTCACAAAATTTGAGAGCGATCTGACTTGGAATGAGTGATATATAGGCCCCGAAAGTCACTTCCTGTGACTGTAAAAACATCCATCTTTTTAATGGTGTTTTAATGCCTACCCCTGTTCGATATTTTACCCATAACTTTGTCTTTGGACTGCCCAATTAAGTCGAAACTTGACCCATATGCATTTTCAACCGTGTCAAATCTAATGGCGGTGGTCCCATAGCTGTTTGATGCACCAAAAGTATAGCTCTAGTTACAGGGTCCATTTCAGGGTGTTAGAGGCTGATTTCACCGAAATTGTTTCTTTGTGTTCACTGCCTTAAACATGTCTGATTGCGATGAAACTTGGCATGTGGCCTTTTGAAGTGTTGGTGAAGATCTTGACCAATTCTAGAGCCATTTTGGGACTATCAAAATTTCCACTATTTTGTAGGCTTTATTGACCTGCTTCCTCTTTATTCCGCATCGGGGACCAAGGTGCTGAAAAATGCATTCAAACACCTTCCTCCAAGGAGTACTCAAGGTTCAAAATATTATCGGCAAACTCCTTTCCTTTGCTTCCCAAGTTGCGGTCTCCTCCTCCAATGTATCAAGCTTTTGCGTCAGTTTCACTATCTCCGCCTTCAGGGTTATCACTTTGTTGTGGCGAGCAATGGTCTCCTCAACAAGGTCAGATCTTTGGGAAACCGCCGCATCCTTTTCCTAAAATTGGGCTTCTACCAGTTCATGATGGCGCATGAGTGAGGACTCTGAAGAGGGAAATTGTGAACTCTCTAGCCGTTGTGCAGTTACTTCCTTCTGCAAGGCCCTTATTCTCCACCCTTTCAGCTCGTTTATGGCACCATCGAAATATGGGAGGACCTCTGGTGCCCCTAGAAGGGAGATCGGCCTTAGCTCTTGAATTGCATTATCAAGTTCAGTAAGAGGCAGATCTTTCAGTCTCTGCACGCCCAGACGAAGCATATCCATGATTATGTCAGACATCCCACTGAAACTAGGCCTGGACAATGCTGCTGGGGACTCCGCAATAGAAGGAGCATAAGGCTCAACGACGGGACGCGAAGGGTTGATAGCCATGTGAGTCACTGGCTCTTCTCGAGCAATTGTGAAGCGCAAGGGCTCATCATTTGCAGATCCAGAGGGGGCCCCAGTCTCAAGCTGCTCGACCCCCATAGTATTAGCCTCCTCACCAGGCATTTCAGCCTCACTAGTAGTAGGCTTGGTCCCTTCAAGGCCAACCTCTTCTCCTTGTCCCTCATTCTCTGGAGCAACCTCAACAAGGTCAATCCCCTCACTTTGACCTTCACTTGCTGGAGCCATCATCTCAGCCCCAGCAAGACCAGACCTCACCTTCTCCCTTTGGTCTTCATCTTCTAAGACCACTAATTCAGCTACGACCTCTTCTACTTGGCTCGCATCTTCTACAACCAGAACCACTGCCACAAAAATCCCAACGTCCTCATCCTTCTGACCTACACCCTCTGGGACCCCAGCCTCTGAACTCTTAAAAAGGCCCGTGTCTACACTACTTATAACTTCATCACTCGGGGCAGTAGCTTCTTGACATTCAGGCGCTTCTTCAACTATAGCCTCTACTTCGGTTGGGGCAACAATTTCCTGAGGTTCGGAGGCCCTATTGGTTTCAGATTTTTCTCTTGGAGCAGTAACTCCAGTACCTTCATCTCCAACCCTGTCAATCTCCATTGAAGCTAGATCTGACTCAGAAGTCGTTCTGGGATCTTCGGGCACCACCCCAAGCTCAGGTGTTCCCTTTCTATCAGAAACAACGATGATGGGCCGAGAAGGGCCAGAGACATCTACCTGAGTCTCCGAAGCGGCCGGAAATAGCTCAGGAGTGGCTGAAGGTTACTCAGAAAGATCGGAGGGTGACTCAGAAGGAGCAGCAAAGAATTTTGAAAGGCAGAAGATGAAGAGCCATCAGCCGATTCCAGGGTGGCAGGAAGTCTAGCACTCTTGCATTTTCGAGCAGGCCTGAGAGCTCGGGACGGAACACGAGTGACAGCAGGGGCAGCACGCTTCCTCTTCTTTCCTACCCCTAATGGAGGAGCAGTTGTCTCATAACTCTTCCAGCGAGAAGAGCCTGTAGAAAGAGCACTATGAGAGCCACTCCCTATCAGTGCATCCAGGTCTTGGATTGGGTACCCTTTATGACCCGGGACCAATTGATCCTCCTTCTGCAAATAGGCCAAGTCTTCATTCTAGCAGCGACATATTATTTCTCAAAATGGGCTGAAGCAGCCCCACTCAAGCAAGTTCCTGGGGCTACGTTGGCCAATTTCGTCTGGCATCATATCATATACCGGTTTGGGGTGCCTGACCAGATTATATCTGACAATGGCCCTCAATTTCGAAGCCATCATATTAATCACTTGGCTAACCAGCTTGGTTTCGAGTGGAAGTATTCAACTATGTACCAGCCTCGAGCGAATGGCCTATCTGAGGCTTTTAATAAGACTTTATGCTACGTATTAAGGAAGTCAGTATCAAAGAAAAAGAAGAACTGGCATGAAAAGCTTCCAGAAGAACTGTGCGCCTATCGTACTACCATACGAAATACTACTAATTCCACTCCTTATTCCCTAGTCTATGGGGGGTGAAGCGGTTTTGAAACTTGAGATTCAGCTCCCCTCATTAAGAGTCGTTAGACAACAGGGATTAACTGAAGATGAGAGAGTCAAGCTTCTCTATCAAGAATTTGATGCACTTGATGAAAAAAGGCTTGAAGCTCAGCAGAATCTCGAACTCAACCAGGGGAGGATGAAGAGAGCCTTTGACAAGTCAGTCAAGGTTCGCTCATTCGCTCGTGGGGACCTGGTTCTAGCCGTTAAGAGGCCGATCGTAATTCATGGGAGGCGTAAAGGGAAGTTTGAACCTAAATGGAAAGGCCCCTTTATAGTCAAGAAAGTCTCGCCAAATGGAGCTTACATACTGACATAACCTGATAGAGAGGAGGCGATGCCCCCCATCAATGGGCGATACCTAAAGAAGTATTATCCCTTATATGCTCTCAAAGTATTCAATGAGTTATGAATAAAAGAGTAAAACAAAAAGAGGAAGCAAGACAGTTCAAACAAAGTTTAACTCTTTTTATTGCATTAAAAGGAGTTACAAGTCACAATCAAAGCCCATTGTTAGAGAGGTTACAAATCTCTTGCATCTGAGGAAAAGAGAACAGCTCAGCGTCGCTCTTGCATCTGAGGAAAAGAGGATGGTTACAAGCCAAAAATTCCACTCGCATCAGAAGAAAAGAGAACAGCTGACCACAGGGCTTCTCTTACATCTGACGAGAACAGGACGGTTACAGGCCAAAGATGGTTCTCACAATCGGAGAAGGTGAAAGCGCTTTGATTGAGAATATCAAACATACAAAGCCAACTTCTCTAGCAAGGAACTGGCCTATGATGGAAAGCATGCTCTCTTCACAGTGAGTGTCATTCCAAAGAACAACATGGAGTTCACAATTGTGCTTGAGGGCATGGATTCCAACAGGCTTTATGAGCCCAACCTTACCATTGGTCACCACCCTTTGCCCACTCAAGTCAGCGTCGTGTGTGATCATCGTCGCACATCACTTAGCGCCATGTGCAGCAATCACCGTGTGCAATTCACTGCCACACATGATCAATGTTGTACGCGTCATGCCCCTGTCCATGCGCGACTAAGGCACTGATTAGCGCCATGTGAGGCTAACACCGTCAGTGTCTTTAATGGATAACGCTGAATATCATTTCAAGAAAAAACGTCGGCAATGTCTGACAAAGGGCCAACGCTGACTAAGGGTAATGCCGACTGTGTCGAACAAAGGGCTAAAGCTGGCTGAGGCTAATGCCGATAGTGTTCACTATCATTACGCGTGTTCACTCGCGACGGTGACCCTTCACCGTCCTAAAACCCTTCATATCCCCACGACCCTTCAGATGCCTATGACTCTTCGTCTCCTAGATGACTGTGCACCTTCCCGAGACTCCTCGTCTTCTACGACTGATCGAATTCCCGAGGCCCTTCATCTTCTTGCAACTGTCCCCCTCCCTACGACCTTTGTTGCCCACTGGGAAACCACTTCCACTCTTCGGAAAAGCCCTGTTGCTACTCTCCCACTACTCCCCGATGATGGAAAACCATTGGGAAACAATAAAAACTCCACAAAAATGCTCGGCGACCCTCCCTTGCCTCTTTCCCACCTCTTCAGTGACCTAGAATCCCTATCGAAATACCTTTACAACCCCCAGGAATTCTCCCTTCTTCACCTAAACCATCTATTCCTCAGCGGAAACCTTAGCACTCCCCTACAAACTCCTGTGGACACCCTGTCGAAGATGCTAAACTTTTCGAAATACTTGCGTCTCTGTGCACTCGCCGGAGTTCTTGTCGGAAGTCTCTTCTTTCGCTCACTGTTAAACTTAGCAATTTTTACCTTCAGTAAAATGGTAAAAATGGGGTTAATTATAGAGGCGAAGCTCCCTTGAAGTGCCCCTCACAAAGCAAGAATACCAGGCAGGTCCCTGAAGGCTAAACAACAATGGGCCGGACTGGGTCGGGCTCAGACCCAAGGCCCGAACAGAGGCCTACCGCCTCCTGTGCAACGCCAAGCATCAACCTTCAAATTGGCCAAGGCCGGACCAGGCCCAAACCTGGGGCCCAAACTCAGGCTAACGCCAACTGTGTTCTGTATTGCCGCTTGTGACTAATGCCGCGTGCAACCAGCGCTGCCTGTGCTAGCGCCATGCATGTTAGTGCTACCGCTGCCCATGACCACTCATGTGCATGCTAGCGCCACTCGTGCTAGCTTTGTGTGAGTCAGTGCTACCGCCGCGAGTGTTGCTGATGTCCGTGGTTGGCGTCGCACATGTCTAAACTCGATCACCACTATAAGTATTCTGCCATTATCCCTTGTAGCAGTTATACCAGATTGCAACCCATCATTCCCAGTGGACTTAGGTGTATGCCAAAAAGGTCATGCTTACCCCTTCAATCCCTTGTGGGTCAGTCTCGCACTAAGCTATCGGGTTACCTTCCATGAGCATATTCCCCATGGATTTCCATCTTTCACCTTAGGAATACATACTTGTCCCCTAATCCCTAGTGGGGTCTGCTTCTCCATCTAAACCCCTTGTTGGTCTTGATCATTTTATCCCCAAGGATTCAGATAGCTATCCACAGACCTATCACCCCATAAAGCTTCTTCACCTACTAGGTGACCCACATAATGGTCCGTGTTGCATGACCTTAAATTGCACAGCTTTAATCTAGATGCAAAACCTTAAACTCCATGGTCCAAACTACATGACCTTAAATAATAGCGAAGGTCTAGTTACACGACTTTAAACTGCATGGTCCTAATTGCATGACTTTAAATTGCATAGCCATGGTCAAAGTTATATGACCTTAAACCATAGTGCATGTCCTGACCGCATGACATTAAAAGGCTTAGCACTATGATCTAAACTACATGACCTTAAACTGTAACGAAGGCCTAGTTGTACGACCTTAAACTGCATGGGCTTAGTTGCATGACTCTAAACTACATAACCACAGTCCAAGCTATATGACCTTAAACCAAAGTGCACGTCCTGGCCTCATGATGTTAACCTATTTTGTATAGGTCCCGGAGGCATGACCTTAAACATGCCCTCACGCACGTGTACACACCCTTTACAGGAATCTTCACATACGTCTTCCCTAGCCGACCCATCCGTGTGCCCGCACCACCTTCATTACCTCCCAAGTGAGCCCATTCATTCAGTGAGCCCATTCATTTCATCACCCTCCATCATTCCCCAGTGAGTCTCACCCATGCTCACAAAACGACGAGCCATCCCATCATCCATACTCATCGTAAGCTAGTGGGTCACCACTTTTCACCTTCCATTCATACATCATCCATCTTTCATAGGTAGCCTCATGCCATCTCCCCAAAGTGAGTCAAACTACCACAATACTCACTCCATGGCCTCAACAAACTGCCATCCTTCTCCACCATGGTCCAAGTTGTATCACCTTAAACTGTAGTGCACGTCCTGGTCGCATGACAATAAAAGGCATCGCACAAGTCCTGAAGACTTTTACAAAAAGGACTATTCCCACGAGGTCATTTACAAAAAGGACTCGAAAGCCACGACGTCAAGCAAGATTCTGACAGCCTGCATCCATTTACAAAAAGGACTCGAAAGACATAAGACTCGCCAAGAAGGTAAGACAAGTCTCATGAGGAAGAGCATTATTCTCATGAGGTCAATAACGCACTCCAGGATTCTGAAGGTGCCCCAAGAGGGCCAATTCAGCATGAACTTGGACCTGTTATGCAGAAAAATGCTTAGCAGTAGGCAGGGGTTATACTCACAACTGGTCACCTTGATAAACTGAGGTACCCTGCCCACCAAGTATAATTTGGTGCACCACGCAGACGGACACCAACCAAAGGCCCTTCAACATAACATCCAGAACAAACAACAAAACTAACAAGCTTAGACCAAATGGTAAAAATTCCCTTCAGCATGGCACTCGACTGTTAGACGGGCCTGATCCTGACCAACAAGGTCCGTACAAAATCCTTAGCTGTTAGAATCACAAATAATCCCTTGAGAGTGAGGACTTCGATAGGATCCCTCAAAAAAGTCTCTTCTCCCCCTAAAGTCTCCATGGATGGACCTGTACATTACATTCAAATGTCTGAGCATCCTAGTTACAACATTGCGTGGATCTCCTCGACGTTCACGTGGTCCTGTGGCTAGGAAGAAAAAGTAATAAAGCCGAAGGAAATTTTTCGAATGTTGTCCTTCTCACTTCTCTCGAAGCATAACATTTGGTGGGGCAAGCTGTTTGAAGACATTTTTCAACACCTTAGGTCCTCGATCCGGAATAAAAAAAGAGAAGATGGTCAATAAAAGCCTGAATTATAGTGGAATTATCGACAGTCTTAGAATTTCCCTAGAACAAGTCAAAATGTTCTTAAGCACTTCAAAACGTCACTTGTCAAGTTTCATCACAATTTGACATGTCTAAAGCAGTGCAAACAAAGCCTCTAGTACCATGAAATGGACCCTTTAACTTGAATTATATTTTTGGTGTGTCAAATTGCTATGAGACCACCGCCATTGGATTCGACACGGTCGAAAGCCCCCATAGGTCAAGTTTCAGCTTAATTGGGGGCTCCAAGATAAATTTATGGGTAAAATATCGAAAACGGGTAGGTCGCACACTATTCCGATGTGCCCTTCCTACACCAAATCACCATTAATGGTGATTGTTTTTATAGTCTCGGGTAGTGAATTTTGGGAACCATATCTCATTCGTCCTAAGTCAGATAGTGCTCAAATTTTGTAAGCATATTCGTCTCGTCAAAACGAGCGTTTTGATATATGGCACGCCCCGTGACGACGCCCGAACAGGGAGAAACGCTAGAGAGAAGTTGTTGATTCGTGAAGAAAGTTGCAGGAAAATCAGCAGCAACACGTCTCGCTCGAGTTGGAAAATCATGGTGCTCGCGCATCGGATTGACCAGAGACTAGTTCCATCGTGTGCATAATGTCTAGCGCTATCTTTGGTCTGAATCTTGTACATGATGAACGGTTGGATTTCACACAAGAAGGTGTCGAAGTGACTGCAAATTTCGACCGCCAGAATTAAGATTCCGGCCAAAAACCCAAGACTGCAAAATCTTTGTCCGAGCACGAAATTGAGTTGCGTTTGCTCTCACGTCGAAAACCCTAGGATGAAAATGCCCTAGGTGGGTGAGCTCGGGAGCACAATGACATAAAGGGATTAGTTGGTGAGCCCTCTGACCACGTAACATCAGAATGAAATTTAAAATGTCTATATTATTTTATCGTTCACCTGACCCTCGAAGGATAGGGAACACCACCATCTTTGTCGCTCATCTATCCCTCGAAGAATACTGAACGCCAAAGTGTCCACTTCTTTACCACTCACCTGTCCCTCAAAGGACAGGGAGTGCCAAAGAGGGGCAAATGTACACTCCTCATTTTTAATCTAGCAAATTATGTGGTTTTCCTGAAGCTTTAGAACCACATTATCCTAGTAAACCCCCCAAACTATAATCCACACTACCTACCTAATGATCTAGAACCATTCTGCCTACCCTGTAACCCAGTCTGGACTGGGTGACACTGGAAGTGTCGCCTAGCCTAGATAGATCCAAATTGGATGATTTTTTGCAGGAAGCACCTTGACAACCCTAGGTTGGCCATTAATAGGAAATTTTCATTTTTGAGCAGTCATGACCTGGGTGACACTACCAGTGTTTCCCAAACCAGACTACTCGAAAACGTCAGTTTCCTCCTTCCAAAGGTTCCCCAGCTGTGCGGGTAAAGTTCCCCGAAATTTAGCCCAGTTTGGTCGCCCAGACCTGGGAGTCCTAGAATAGTAGTTTGGCGGTGGCAATTCGCTGGTGATGGTAAGTTGCCTTTTTTAGTCGATTCCCAATCTATAAAAAGGAAAATTCGTGGTTGTTTGAGTGGTTTCTTCTAAGAATTAGGTCAGAAAAGAGTTAGCTCAAAACAAAAAAAAAACTAGACCTAAAAAACCTAGACCTAGGAAAACCCTAGTTTCAGTCATCCTTAGATCAAGAAAACCCATTCAACCAGGCCAAGGCCTGGTCAAAACCTGAAGAGAGAAAAATAAGAGGACACCGGTTCTGATATGGGCGAGGCCTCGAAACCTCGAGAGTCTCGAGCCATCTGGCCCAGTCTGGTATATTTCTTTCACTCTTCCTTGTTTCTTCCTTTTATTGCATTTTAATTAGAAATAGTTAGTTTATTTCTTTTTATTCAATGTTTCGTATTTCGGATAAATGCTGGCTCTACCACTGATCTGAGAGCAGATCTGCCCATTACTGAGCAGATTTGGCCTCAAATTAGAACTTGATTTTTCCCACATTCACTATCACTTCTATTAAAATCAGTTTGTGGTGTTCAAATCCGAGGGATCTTCCTCTAAAGATTTGTCAGATTTTGCACTGTAAACACACATAGAGGATTTTATTGATTGGTTAAGTGCAGTTAAAAAATGTTTTGAATAGAGTGAATTACCAAAGGAACATAAGGTTAAACCTGTTGCAACCAAGCTTTGCGAGCAAGCTGTGATCTGGTGGGAGCAAGTTCAACAATCATGACTTCGTAGTGAAAAGGGGAAAATTATCGTCTGGAAAAGGATGAAAAAGAAATTGAAAGAAAAGTTTCTTCTTGTGGATCATGAGAAAAATTCTTTCAAGAACTCCAAACTCTTCGACAGAATGAGAAGAAAGTGGAAGATTATACTTGATTAGTAGCTCGAAACAACCTCCAAGTGACAAAAAGACAAAACGTTGCTCGATATGTAAATGGCCTTCAACCAACGACTAGGGACGATGTTTTTCTACTTCAATCAAGGACTTTAAGTGAAGTTTTTCAAATTACTTTACGAGTAGATACTAAATACCAATGGCATCGAAAAACGATTTTACACTCAAAAGGAGGTTCCTGCCCTACCAAACTTTAGTGAAGAAAATGGGATACTTCAAAGATTACTTGTTACTGGTGCAATGAAACAGGACACCATGTATATGAATGCCTAAAAAATAGGTGGAGGTACACTTGACTAAGGAAGGGGAAGAAGTTCAAGAGAAGATCAAGTTTCAGGAATAATCATACATGGTGAGGAAAGGGATCCACTCTGAGTCAAACTTAATGTCGAGCTTTTTCCAACTCTGGGAGAACAATGCACAAAGAGATTAAGAAAAATCAAAATTTTAATGTTATCATTTTTTATTTATTTATTTTCAAAATATACACTAGGATAAGTTAAGTTGGGAGGAGGGAGGATTTTGGTGCATGAGTTGTTTTGGTGATAAGTAACAATTGGGTTGGTTAGTTTTCACAAGAAAAATCGTAAGTTTGGTATGTGTTGTTATTTTTAAGAGGCTTTTGTGGAATAGATTAAGAGCTAATATTTTTGGAAGGATTTGGGAAGGGGTAGAAATTCACATGGGAGAAAAATGAGATAAAGAAGAGATATTGAAGCTTCACGTGAAAGAATATAGGGAGGTAGAGATGTAATTTAGTTTTAGAGAGAGAGAGAGAGAGAGAGAATTTATTTTTTGTGGGTTTTTATTTGTTTATTTTTCTTTCTTCTAAGTGTATTTAAAAGAGAGTTGTGCCTTTATTGTAGACAATAGAGAACTGGATTTGAGTAAAAAAATTGGGTCTTATGAAAATATCTTTGTGGTGGACTCCTTTGCTGAACTAGAAAGAGGGTATATTCTCTCACCTTTTATTATTATATTTATTTTAATTATTTGTTCCTCCATCTTCTCTGCATCAAAGCGTATATTAACAACTAGAATGATTTCTTCAGAAAGGAAAGGAAAAGCTAGTGTGAAAGTAGAAGAAATCTAAATATGGACTTAAACAAGCATCAAAATAATGGTATAAAACTTTTGACATGTTCATTGTTAGTCTTGGACACGAAAGTAGTGATTATGACTATTGTGTTTATATGAAGTTTTTTAATGATGGTGCATATTTGATGTTAGACGTGTGTTGATTATATGTTTTTGGCATGCAATGATAAGGCTAAAATTGATGACCTCTAGGCATCTTTGAGCAAGAATTTTGAAATGAAAGATCTCGAGCATCCAAAACAAATACTTGGAAATGAAATGCAGAGAGATCAATGGAGTGGGACTTTGTCGCTTTTACAAAAAGCCTTTGCAAAAAGGATGCTTGAAAAGTTTGGTATGAGGAAGGCAAAGCCGGTGAAGACTCTATTAGCTCATAATTTCAAGTTGTCTTCCACGCAATGTCGTAAGACCAAAGATGACAAGAACACTATAGCTAAGATGCTATATGCAAGTGTCGTGAGAAGCTTAATGTTTGTCATGGTGTATACTAGAGACATTGTTTATTTGGTTGGTGTCTTGTATCGCTTTATGGCCAATCCCAAAAAAGCTCGTTAGAAAGGTGCAAAATGAGTGCTTCGTTATTTGAGAGGTACGAGTGACTATGCTATAACATTTAGCAAAGACTTGGGGCACATTTAGTGCTATATTGATGCAAATTATGCCTTGGATCTTGATAAAGGGAGATCGACTACCGGTTATGTTTTCAAGTTCGCATATAAATTGGTAAGTTAAATGTTTAACATTCAATCAATGATGGCATTGTCAACACGAAGGCCTAGTACATAGAGACAATGAAAGCAAGCAAAGAAGCAATTTGGATTCAAGGTCTTATTGGTGAATTGGGCATCAACTCCAAACCCATGGAAATACTTTGTGGTGCTATGAGTGCCATTAATTTGGCTAAGAACCTCATTTACCACAAGAGGAGGAATCACATATTAGTATGATACTATTATATTCGACAAGTTGTTGAAGATAATTTGGTTCGGTTGGTGAGAGTTGGTACCAAGGAAAATATGGTAGATATGCTCACGAAGACTGTTCTAGTAGACAGTTGGAATGAAACGTAACTTCTCTAGGCTTCATGAAAAGTAAACAAGAGAATTAGCGGCCAGACAAGTAGATGATTTACTATCAAGATAGATATTATTATCGGCAATAGAAAAACACTAGGATGTATTTATCTTTTATATTTTTTTAGGGAATTTTTTCTCACTACAAAAAAGGTGACTCAAATAGAAGTTGTAAAAGGCACATTTGGGGCCTGTAATTTTTCCTTCTTGGTTCTCTCTTTAGAAAATATTAGGGTTTCTTTTGGTAATGGGGAGAAAGGGAAAGAGGTGAGAAAGGTGATTTCATGCCTCTATTTTGGAGAGATTGTGTGAGCTTATGTTGCTCAAGTTCTTGGATGATCCAAAGATAATCACAAGGCAGATCGTCGGTTTTGGATGGTTTCACAAAGGTATTTTGGTGATGATTTTTACCAGTTTTCTCCATTGAGGTAACATTGTATCCTTCTTGTAAATTTCTTGTGGAATTTTACTTGCTAGCTTGCCTGTGGACGTAGCCCTATGGTGAACCATGTTAAATGTAGTGTTGTGGTTTGTTTCTTTTATTTCCTTCCATAATTGGTGAGTCCATCTCATGATTATTTTTCCTAAATTATTGGATATGATTCCTTGAGCTTGTTATGTTATCGATTTAAATACTTCGATTTTCGATTTTGTATGTGTGGTATTAAGTGCTTGGCTAATTTGGGGTTTCGGGTATTTGAATCGCCAACAATAACAATGAGAAATTTCGGATATAGATATCAACAGATGTAATAGTGTGCGATGAAAGGGGGTAGCCTTCTCCATCAAAACCACAAGATCTTTTTTAGAACAAAGTTTGTACAGACGATGCAAAGGCTAAGTGATATCCAATCACATGGAAAAACACAACCATTTAAAAACATACAAAGTAAGCACTATGAAGTACTTATAGGACCCATTCTTATTGACTTATAAAAACACCATGACAACTTACCTACTCATACACAAATAAAATAGCATACACCCTTTCAACTGGTTGTGGAACTTATTTATGACAAGAGTACTTCATAGGACCCATTCTTAATGACTTATATAATGTTGAGAGAGGGTAGTGTGTCAGAGCAATATTTGCATATCAGTCAACTTTTCTAAATCATGTTGATTTCCCTTAATCAGGCTGATCTTTGTTTCCTATTGTGGGCTTTTCAATATAGAATGTTATCATGTACAACTCTATATATCTGTACAAGGAAGTCATAGAAAGGTTATAATAATACAGATTAATTTTCCTTTCGTGGATGTAGGCCCAATTGACCGAACCACGTTAATTCTTACGTACTCATTTTCTCTATCTCATACTCTCGACATGGTATCAGAGTAGAAATCTTGAGACCTAAAAAAATCACTACAATGGATATACTTTGGTTTTTCATGGATCGATCTTCTATAGGGTCAAAAGACGGGCTCAACGGATTCTTTGGGTTTTATTTCATTCTTCGTTGCAAACTAGCAAAGTCCACCGATCTTTAACGAACCAGCAAGTTGCCCCAAGTTTTTTGCAATCTCTTCTTGCATTCTATTGGTTACCGTCAAATTGTTGCATCTTGACTCAAGTTGTGTTCTTTGCAAGAAAAGAATTCCTTTTTTGCAATCTATTGTTGCACTTTCTTTTTTGCAAGTCCATTACAATCTTCTTACTGCCATTATCACGTAGTAGTTGGCTTTCTAAAGGAGTTTGGGTCCATGCTTTCGTGGCATGAAGGAGAAATTGACATAAGGGTTCGGTTTGTGATTGAAGGACTCTTTGCTATATGAAAAGCGAAGTTTCAGGGTTATTCAGAATAGGTCGCGGTGGAACCAGTTCACTCATAGTTATCTCTTGACGAAGTTTTGAGATCTGTGTAGAAGATCACGATATATTCTATTTTTTGTGGGGTGAGCGTAGATCTCTCTCTACGATCGGATTTCTTTCTCTCTTCGATCCATTATTCTTGTGGAGGACATTTTTTTTTTGCTAAAGTGTTTTTGCACAGTGTTTTGGACGTTTGCATTGATAAAGAAGGCTGCAAATTATCTTTGGGTGTATGACTATAGTGTCATATGTTTTCTTTGTGTTGATCGTGAACATTGGTTTTTGTGCTTGCTTCTTGTTTGTGCGCAAGATCTAGTGCAAAGACCAGGTTGTATACATGTCGACAGTATTCTTATTCAACGATTTTGTGGGCTATCTTGTGCACTTCACCAGCTGCAATGACTACAGGGTGTTGAATCTTTTGGTTTTTCGGGTATTATTTCTTGGTATTTTTTTTCAGCTTGGCTCGGTAAAGACTTTCTTCGTTCCTTTTTATTTAACTATTGAATTTGTTCTCATGGTTGAAAATTCCAACAATACTGAGCCAAATCCCAACCTTTGAATAACCACTGAATTATTAAAAGGAGACGTTAATTATATTTTTTGGACAAACTCTGCCAAATTATTTATTAGTGGAAAAGGAAAATTGGGATACATAAATGGAACTAAAAATGCCCCTCCAGGTACTGATCCAAAATATGAGGAGTAGGAAACCAACAATGATTTGGTAAAAAGTTGGCTTTTGAATTCTATGGATCGTAAGATTGCTTCTGGATTTCACTTTTGCTCCATGGCTGCCGTTGTCTAGACTAAAGCCCAAACTATGTATGGAGGTCTAAATAATGTTGCAAAAGTTTATCAAATGAAACAAGAAATTATGAATTTAAAGTTGGATGATCAAACTTTTAGTGAGTTTATTGGCGTTATCTCTAGTATATTTGATCAATTGGATTATTATCTACCCACTACTACTGATTTGAAACACTTGAAACTAGAAAAGATAAAAAAACTACATTTGCCTTGTTGTCTGCTCTTGGACCTGAACATGAGGCTTTGAGAAGCCAAATCTTACTGTCTAAAGAAATGCCTAACTTTGATTATGTTTGCTCCATTAGTAATAGAAAAGAATCTAGGCGTCAGGCTATGATTGAAAATGATAAAAATCATCCAGAGCAATCTGATAGGTCGGTTCTTAAAAGTAAAATTGATCATAGCTCTGGAAAAGCCTTTATTTCAAACTTTAAACCCCGTTGTAGTCGTGGCAAAAACTGTGGTACTGCAAGGCCTTACAGTCCTGAATGTAAGAAGGAATGTCATCCTAGAGAAAATTGCTGGAAACTTCACCCTGAAAAAAGGAGAGAAAAAATGCAAGAAAAAAGTAAAAACTTTGCTCAAATAGCCAACAATGATGTTCATCAAACTCTTGAGAAGTCAGCCCAAATATTCCAGAATTTTCACAGAACTTCGATTGCTTCCAACTCTAAGACTCCTAACCATATACCAGGTAAATCCGTTTTGTTTTTTTCCCAATAACCAACATTATAGGTTATTGATTCTGGAGCTACTGATTATATGACTGGGACTCCTAATATGCTTTTAAATATTGATAAAAATACGAAAGGGAATCTTATCACAATAGCAGATGGAACTCTCATTCTTGTTGAGGGAAATGGAAAAACTAATTTTTTTAGTAGCTCATCTTCCTATGATGTACTTTATTTGCCTTTTTTTTCATCTAATATGTTATCTGTTAATAAAATCACCCAAAATCACAATTGTGATGTAATATTTTCTCCTTCAAATGTATTGTTCCAAGATCGAATCACGGGAACGAAGATTGGTGAGGGGAAGCTGGTTCATGGGCTTTATATTTTGGATTCTGCCACAAAAGCTCTTGTCACTTCTAAAGAGAAGGAGGTAACAAATAGTAGAAAATGGCATCTAAGATTCGGTCATCCCTCTAAGAAAGTTCTTTGTTATATTTTTTTTTCATTGCAATTGGACTCTATGGATTGTGATATTTGTCGGTATTCGAAACAAACTGGTTTGCCTTTTAGAAGTTCTACTAGAACATCGCTTGCTCCATTTAATTTAATTTACACTGATGTTTGGGGACCTTCTCCAATTAAATCTACTCATGGACATCGATATTTTGTGACATTTATTGATGATTTTTCAAGGACAAATTGAGTATATTTGCTCCATTCAAAAGATCAAGTTTTTCCCATTTTTCGAGAGTTCTCTAAAATAATTGAAACTCAATTTGATGCTAAAATTAAAGTGTTGCAATATGACAATGGGACAGAGTATGTGAACAACAATTTTTCCACTTATCTTAAAGAAAAATGAATTATTCACCAAACTTCTTGTGTTGGAACTTCCCAACGAAATGGGATTGCCGAACGCAAGAATCGCCATTTACTTGAGGTCACTCGAGCTCTGATTTTGAGAGTAATATGCCAAAACAATTTTGGGGAGATGCTTTTTTAACATCATGTTACTTAATCAATAGATGGCCAAGCAAAAAATTTTGAAAAATAGATCTCCTGTGGAAGTTCCAAAAGGAAATAAGATTTCTTTGACTCATCTCAAAATATTTGGATGTGTCTATTTGTGCACAGTCAAAATGTTGATAAATTAAGCACTAAAGCAAAAAAATGTATTTCCATCGAATATTATCCCACTCAAAAGGCATATAAGTACTATGATCTGATCAACCAATAGGTTATCATTTCCTTGATGTTGTTTTTCAAGAAAATGTACCATATTTTGTTCCCACTAAGGAAAATTTGGTTCACGGGAGACACATATGGTTATGCCCAACATCACTGTTGATAATTTTGATACTTATAAAAATGATGAAAATGAGAATGGAGGAGAAGCAGTTGAAGTTCCTCGTGAAGAAGAACCTCAAGTTGAATCTCGCCAAATCGACTCTCGTGTGGCCCCCCCTTTCATTAGTTGACCTCAACGTACCACACGTCTCCTAAGTAAGTTTCATGATTTTTATACCTATAATACTTCCACCTATCCAATTGAACAATTTGTTGATTACTTTCATATCTCTCAAAATTACTTTTCTTATCCTAGCACTGTTTCTTCCAATATGGAACCGGCTAACTTCCAAGAGGCTATTTCCAAGTCAGATTGGAAAAAGGCTATGGAAGAAGAACTTCAGGCCCTTGACAAGAACCATATTTGGGAACTTGTCAAGTTACCTAAAGGAAAGAACGTGGCTGGAAATAAATGGGTTTATAAAATCAAGTACAACAGTGCTAGTACAATTGAAAGGCACAAAGCTAAGTTGGTTACAAAAAGGTTTACAGAAACTTATGGTAAAGACTATAAAGAAACTTTCACACCTGTGGCCAAAATGAACTTTGTTAGAGTTCTTCTTTCAATTGCCACAAATCAAAATTGGCCCTTGTTCCAACTCGATGTTAGAAATGCTTTTCTTCAAGGCTATTTAGAAGTAGAGGTGTATATGGAAATACCTCATGGACAGCGTAGAAAAAATTCAGATATTGTGTGCAAATAAAGAAAGCAATATATCGCTTAAAACAATCTCCCAGGGCTTGGTATGCCAAGTTAAGCAGTGTCTTATTAAATAATGGTTTTACTAGAAGTGTTATTGATTCTTCTATATTTATTGAAAGGCCACCGGAATTGTCGTTGTATTAGTATATGTTGATGACATTATAGTCACTAGGAGCCACATACAAGGGATTGATCAACTAAAGAAATATCTCGGCAGTGTTTTTGATATTCAAGATTTAGAAAAATTAAGGTATTTCCTTGGTATAGAAGTTGCTTATTCTAATAAAGGATTGTTTCTTTCACAAAGGAAATATACCATAGATCTCTTGAGAGAAACTGAGCCAAACATGTTGATACTTCAGTTGAGGTAAACAACACGATCTCCATCGAGGATGGTGAACCTCTTCAAGATGTTGGAAAATATCAGCGAATTGTTAGAAAATTAATTTACGTAACTATTACCAGCCAGATATCACCTATATTGTGAGCATGGTTAGTCAGTTCATGCATAACCCCAGATCTTCTCACATGCAGGCTATTGATAGAATACAAAGATATTAAAAATCTTCCCCCGGTCATAGAATTTGGATGGAAAACAATGGACATGAAAACATAAGTGGTTATTATGATGCAGATTGAGTTGGTAACCCTTCAGATAGAAAATCTACTACAGGTTTCTGCACTTTTATTGGTAGAAATATTGTCACATGGAAAAGTAAAAAGAACAATATTCTCGCTAGATCCAGTGCTGAGGCAGAATATCATAGCACGGCGTCCACAACTTGTGAACTAATTTGGTTAAAATTCTTTCTCAATGACTTAGGTTTTAAGTCAGCCAAGCCAATACAATTATCTTGTGATAACCAAGCTGCAATTCATATTGCAACTAATCCTATTTTTCATGAAAGAACTAAATATATTGAAGTTGATTGTCATTTTGTTAAGGAGAAGATTCAAGCCAAGACGATTTGTACTCTTCATGTTAAGAGTGAAAATCAAATTGCAGATATCTTCACTAAAGCGGTTAGCAAGGAAAAATGCATCCACGCTCTTGACAAGTTGGGCTCGTTTAATCTATTCGCACCAACTTGAGGGGGAGTGTTGAGACAACCTGGTGTATCAGAGCAACATCTGCATATCAGCTAGCTTTCCTAAATCACATTGATTTTCCTTAATCAAGCTGATCTTTGTTTCCTATTGTGGACTCTTCAATATAAAATGTTATCGTATACAACTCTATATATCTGTATAAGAGAGTCATAGAAGGGTCATAATAATACAGATTAATTCTCCTTTCGTGGATGTAGGTCCAATTGGTTGAACCACATAAATTATTGCGTACTCATTTTCTCTCTCTCATACGCTCAACATATAAACACCATGACAACTTACCTACTCATACACAATTAAATTAGCATGCATCCTTTTAACTGGTTGTGGAACATATTATAAGTGACTTATTTATGACAAGAAATTAAATATAGAATTCATAACTACTATTAAAACTATATATATGTTGTTTTATAAATGAGGAACAGTCCCACCCAATCAAAGGCGATATAATGCACGGTACATGGCCCCCCAAAAATATTAAAATAACATAAAACCTTTAGAAGCAATTTAATTAGATATAGATCTTCATAATAAACCCAAATCTTTTGACATAAGAAAATCCTAAATTTTGATAATATTTGGTGTTTACTTTCACAACATTTTCATCCCTTGGAAATATTCTCATCAGAATCAGTCAGTTACTTTGAATCCTCTTCAATTTACTTACCCAAAAAAACATCCTCATCAATTTAACGTAAATTTTAAGTTCTAATAATTTAAAACCAACACGAATTGAGTATTTAAAGAGCATGATTAAACAAAGAGCAAGGGAGTAGTACAAACTGGAGAAGCTCAGGAATTTCTCTCATATTGAGAATTGCACCGAATATGTCCCAATTATTCACAAATTCTATGAAGATTGGTTTGTATAATTTAAAAAATCTTTACCACCTTTTAGAGCCTGGAGTTTCTCAAGAATTTTATCGAACTATGGAATCTTCTTACGGGATTTCAGGCTTCGGGAATGACTCGTTTGTCTCAAGTATTCAAGATCAAAAACTTATTAAATTTGAAAATTAGGTGTATCACTCATCCGCACAAATTCTTAAGAATATTTCGAACTCTAAGCATAATCAAAACTATATCTAAATTGTCCAATTTCACATTTGATAGCTAATGATGATTGTGAAGTTCTCTGTCACAGACAAAGGGCCTCCTTTTGTGCTTTCCTTATAATAACCTAAGTGGCCCTTATAACAATATGATTGTGTGGTAAGAAAGAGTTTTAACTAAGGATCAGTTAAAGAAAAGAGGCAAGATTCTGGTTGACGCCTGTATTTTCTGCAAGATGGATGCCGAGGACTGCCCATTTGTCAGCCCGTTCTGGAATTGGGCTGCTTCAATTTCCAAATGGAGGTGGCTAATGCTTGAGAAGATCCATGGGTTAATTGCTCCGAGTTCCCTTTCCCCTCGATTGGTACTCATTTGTGGAGAATTCTAGTTTCTAGTATTCATTGGTTCCTTTGAAAGGAGAGGAACTCTAGAATCTTTGAAGGGATATCAAAAATGCTAAGTCTATCCCACAACAGATTCTGCGAGGGACGATGAAATGGGCTGAGACTCTATTAACCTTAGGTGCTATCCTAAAGAGGTCTTCTTCTCTCAGTTCTCCGAACTTCTGTTGCTTAGCCCGGAAAAGGTTCTTAGTTTAGCTTGCTGCTCTCCGCCCCTTATTGGTTGTCTTAAATTGAACTTTGATGGTAGTGTAAGCTTCGGTAGGATTTTGAGAAATCACCTCAGCGAGATTATCTTCAGTTACAATAGCTTTTTCCGTTGTGTGACATTAATGAAGCTGAATTTCAAGCAGTTACAGAAGGTGTGCTTAGGCTCAATCATAACCACACCTCATTTTCAAGGATGACTCTGCTAATGTGATCAATTGGTGCACATATCCCCATTCCATTCCTTAGTAATAGACCTCAATTATGGACAAGATTCAGCTAGTAATTACTGACAAAGAGGTTATCTTCTGCCATGTCAACTGAGAGAAAAATGGCGCTGCAGATGCACTAGCACGACTCCCCCTTTAACCTTTTCTCTCCCCTGTCCTATTCTCTTTCTCTACCTCCTTTGTTACTCTCTTTGTAATATTGTAACTCTAGCCTTTGCTCTCTATTTTTAACAGAAGTCTAAGTTAACTCTAAAAAAAAAAAAACTCCAGTATGATAGTATAGATTATCACTATCCAATCAATGATCATGCGGTGGGGGCCATACAACTCAAATAATAATATATTTGGCAGGGCCTATTCCCTCCATGCCTTTCTAGCCAATTGTTGGGATGGTGATAACTTTACACTCATGACTATGACATTTTCGTGACCATATGGATCATTTTGTATGGTCGCAATTATCAATGAAGATGTATTAATATAGTACTTTGAGAGCATAGTTTATTTCTCCCTAGCTCATATGGCTGGAGGACTTTTTTTCAAAAATTTTGGGAAGCACTGAAGAAACTTTGGGAACCACTAAAGATTACTAGATGATTTTTCTCAAAAACTACCTTACAGCCTTAATAGGAACGAAGTTATAGACATTACGATGTGGCACTCCACCACCCGACCACCCAATTCTAATGGCCATTCCTACCCTCCCTCCCCCCCCCCATGACATATCTTTGAGCCCATTTTTCAGTAATTTTGTTATGGATAAATAGTTTTAGATTTTATGTCTTCTTAATAATTTGATTCTTTTAATTTTAGAAAATTGAAATATAATGCGAAAAAAATAGTAGAGTAAATATAAAAATAATTCTAGGAAAAAAGAAAAAAAATTCTCTAGTTAGACAAATTTTAAAAATAAATAGATAATTTTTATCAATTTTTTAGGTAGTTAAAATAAACAATAAATTTCCGACTGTGGATAAAACTTTGAAATGGTGAAATTGTGAAATGGAGGAAAAATCCTTATTTTAAATTAGGGTGTGGTTTGTATAAGGTTGAGGCACTAAACAATTCAAGTATAATGCACCTTGAAATAGTGTTAAAAGATGTTATTTCAGTACTGGAAATCTTTGTGATGAATTGAAATTTTATTTTCATCTCTAATTATAAAATTTAAAGCTTCAAAAATAGTGTAGATCGAGCAGATCTATGAACACTTGATATCTAGAAAATTGACATTCAGAAAATGCATTACAAGACTAACTATTTCTAATACTTGAAATCCATTTTTTCTGTTCATACATCTTGAGGTTGAGATTGTCGACTTTAGAATTTTTGGGCTTCGAAACAACTTCTTCTAGTGAATTTTTTAGGCGCACCTTAATTTGATTATTTAGGGCCACACCGTTATATACATTTTTTCCTTTTAATTAAATAGACGAAACGTCAAAATTCATTAGAATATAAAAAGAAGGCAACTTTTTTTAACAAAACAAAAGGATTTAGTCCTGAAATACTCACAAGTAAAGTACTTTCTCCATAGTAATAATATTGAAATAATGGAAAACAATAAACATGAAATAAAATGTTTTTGCTTTGATAAAAAAATCGTGAAACATGAAAAAGATACAAATGTTTACTCAAGCGAGTAGGAAAATTCAAATTACCTGAAAAGAAAGGACTCCAATTGTGATGAGCTCGCCATAAAGGCACAGTACTTCAAAAAGCAGCCGCTTTAAATATGTCACACATTGAATCTCATCGTAAAACAGGGTTTCGACATCAAGGGTAGTTCAACGATAGGAATTGAACTGGAGATGCAAATGGTAGTATCATCTGAACTTAAATTTAATTTGAGTAAAATCAAGGTCATTAGCATTAGCTGTCCACAAATGGTAGTATCATTTATTAGGTTGTAGTATTGAGTATTTACCTTGTACTTATTTCGGAATTCCCTTAATGGATTTGAGGCTTTCATGATCAATTTGGGATCCAGTGGTAGAGAGAATTGACAAGAAATTAGATACTTGGAAAACTAGAACTCTTTTTATGGGGAAGAAGATATATGTTGATTAAATCCACTTTGGGATTGGGCTCAGCAGTGCGTCAATCTGTCATTATCTTTGCCCCAAAATGTCAAAGCTCTTCTTGACCAATGGATCACATCTGATATTTCAAATATAGAAACTATTCTTTGGATATCTATTTGGGTTAGCCTTCTTTGGAATGTGTGGAAGGAAAGAAATAGAAGAGTCTTTGATAGTATAAGTATAGATCTGTCTACATTAAAATCGAATATTTTGACAGTGGCAGCTTTTTTGTTCCTTGGACATAAGGATAATGGCTTTATTCCTAAAAGTCTTATCATTAGCAATCCCTTGGCAGTGGCGCCTATGGATATTACTGCCAATACTCGCAGTGAGATTGTTTGGATACCACTACCAAAGAATTCTTTCAAACTTAATTTTGATGGAAGTTCACTTGGCAATCCAGGGCTAGCTGGATATGGTGGACTCATCAGAAATAATTTGGGTTACATTATATTTTCTTACTCGAGTCCTTGTGGTATCACAATAGCAATGAGGCGGAAGCACGAAGTTTATTAGAAGGTTTGAAATTACTATGCATTTTGGAAGGGGGCAGGATTATCGAATGAGTCTCGGCAAATGCCAGCTTGGAGTAAGAGAAATGCCCATATTTCTTGAAGATTAAGAACTATTTTTCATCAAATTTAGGATATTTTGTCAACCTCGATGGCAACGGTCCAACATTGTTATAGAGAATGTTCTTGCCAAAGGAGGAGTCCATACTCCCATTCTGTTGGTTACTTCATTTCTATTATCTTGTATCTTTACTTGAACATCTTGCATTTTACATATGAATTAATGATCAGTCGTACATTATTGTCCACAAATAATAATTTAACTAGAAATGCAGTGCTAGTAAACTTAAGCTACTAACCACTCAAACCCAAGCCCAATTCTCAACAAAATTAAATCTAATTAGACATCAATAAAGCTTATAAATAGTTCATCTCCACCTTGATGATAATTGATAAAAAAACAATAATGAACTATGTTCTCAAGCATTAAAACTTGGCAAAAAAGAAGGGATAGAATTTGAAATGAATACATTCGAAAAATTTAGATGTGGTACCAATTGACGATAAGATGAGATATAGTGGATTGATGCCGGTTGGCCATGTGCGATGCAGACCTGTATAACACCGGTCAAAAAGTACGAGTTAGCTCATGTAGAAGGCTAAAAAAGACCAAAAGATAGACCCAAAATGATACGGTTGAAAGTAGTAATGATATAAAAAAAATGCTAACTCCCCAATCTATATAAACAAAACGGGTAGAATCCTATCTTTCCCACTTAATTACCAAAGAAAAAACTTTCACAGAACCCAAAAATTACACTTGGTTTTTAGAAGGGATACTAACAAATTTCGTAAAACCGCGTCCTTACCAAAACCTAGAAAAACATGGGAATTGAGGAGAGTTTGCACTTCTAGCTGTCTGCACAAAGAACCACCTTTGCCTTTACTTATTTTTACTAGGGTGCATTCTGACCGATATGCAACCTTACCTACAGTAATAAATAACAATCAGTAAAATTATATGAAATAATAATGAATAAAATACTATGGAGAATGAATCTAAATCTAAACCCATTAAGAAAAACCGCAGTACAAATGAAAGAAATTTGAATGCTCGGGGTGTCGGCCTTGCCTTATCAGATTTGGCTAGATTGGGCCAGGGAAGGCTAAAACATCCCAAAACAAAGAAAAAAAATCAGGATAGGCTAAACTGAGCTAGTCCTATTGTGGCCTTGGCTCAAGATCAGGTCCGTATGGTCGAGTTAAAATTGGTCCAACTATTGGTCGAATTGGTTACACTAGAATTTAGAAAGGAAAATTTGATTTAATAGAAATATAAAATATATTAAAACAAGTTGCCCAACTTCATTTAGTTGCTCGAATTGATGAAAACCAATTGATCCAACATGTTAAAATTGGCCAAACATTAATTTTGAATGATTCCAAGTCACATCCAACTTTTAAGCTTGGACCAAACTAGCCTAGGCGCCACTACGCTCTCACTCTCGTCCTTCCCATGAATGTAAACCATCCACCCATGTGATGTCATATCATCGACAATTAAAGAGTGATTTATGTACAGACCTGAAAATTTTTCCTAAAATATGAAATGCTTTGTTTATAAGTAGAAATTACAGAGAAGGTCGATCAACCTATCTTTTTTTTATTTTGAATTATTTATGTACGGACCTTAAATAAATTAGGAAAAATACAAGTTGTTCCCTTTATACTTAAAAATTACACTCAAGGTCGGTCAACCCGACCTTTTGTTTTGACAAAATTACCCCAAGGTCTACTTCGTATTTTTCTTCAAAACTTAAAGTTGCAGTCCAAGGATGGTATTCTTGAACTGCTTTTTTTTTTTTTCAAAACTTAAGTTTCGATCCGAGGTTGAAATCCTCAGACCGCAAGTTAAGTTTTGAAAAACATAAAAATAAAATAAAATAAAATAAAAAAATTAACGGTCCGAGAATGCCATCCTTGGACATCAACTTTTAGTTTTTTTAAAAAAACACAGATTCGAAACTTAAAGTTGCAGTCCGAGGATGGCATTCTAGGACAGCTTTTTTTTTTTTTTTCAAAACTTAAGTTTCAATCTGAGGATTTCAACCTCAGATCCCAACTTAAGTTTTGAAAAAAGAAAAAAAAAAGCAGTCTGAGAATTTCATCCTCGAACTACAACTTAAGTTTTGACAAAAAAAGATAGCGGTTCGAGAATGCCATCCTCGGACGGCAACTTAAGTTTTGATAAAAAAAAAGCAGTCCGAGGATGGCATCCTCCGATCGAGGGTAATTTTGTAAAAAAAATCACGCTGACTGACCTTGATTGTAATTTTCAGATATAAAATGAGTAACTCGTATTTTTCTACCTTATTTAAGGTCCGCACGTAAATAACTCTTTTATTTTTTTTCATAATTGTCCTTCAGTTTGAGGATTCCATCCTTGGATTAATTTTTAAATTTTTTTTTAAGTTTTTTTTTGGTAGAAAAACTAAAATTAAAATTAAAACTAACAAAAAAAAAGCTAAAAAAAGTTAAATTAACATTCGGTCTGAGGATTCGATCCGAGTTAAAATTAAAACTAAAATAATGACAGATTTTCTTTTTATTTTCCTAGCATTTCGTATTTTAATAAAAAATTTAGATTCGTATGTAAATCACTCCCAAATAAAAAGCAACCCGCAAGCAGCTACTATTATTGCACCTCGAAGGCAACTTGTTACATATTACATTGTTACCATGTAGTAGCAATTAAAATATCCTTCTTACAAGCCGCTATACAAGAACATAACCTAATAAAATAATAATAATATCAATAAATTCCACCCTAATCGTCTGACAGCACGGCCCAAGGAACTTAAATGGGTCCAGTGGACTTCAGGCACTTTCCGGCAGTATCAGCACTAACTCCTCCCTTAATGGTCGCAGTTGTAGGGTCTGGCTTCTCAGCCTACGGCCGGCGGCGGCAAAGAATATTGAAGCGGCGCCACCGGCGGTGGGAACACATATGGAAGTGGTGTTACCGGTGGAGGCAAGACATATGGCAGCGACGACACTGGCGGTGGAGGTGGTGGTAATACGTATGGCAAGGATGGCACGGGCGATGGAGGTGGTGGTAATACGTATGGCAAGGATGGCACGGGCGGTGGAGGTGGTGGTAATACATAAGGCAAGGATGGCACTGGCGGTGGAGGTGGTGGTAATACGTATGGCAAGTATGGCACCGGCGGCAGCAGAGAGGGAGGCAAAGGTGGAGACGGAACATAAGGTAATGGTGGTGAAAGTGAAGCTTCTGTTGCTGTGGGTGGTGGCAGAACATAAGGGAGGGGCGGTGGAAGACTTGCTGCAGCCGCCGGTGGGGGCAATATGTAAGGCAGCGATGGTGGTGGCGGCGGCAGGACTGATGGGGGAGGCAGAGAATATAGTAGTGGTGGTGGTGGTGAGAAAGACACAACTGCTGGTGCAGGAAGTGTGTAAGGAATTGGTGGAGATGGTGGAAGTGAGGTGGTAGATGGTGGTGATGGTGGAACAGATGTAAAAGGCGGTGCTTGATATATTGCTGGTGCAGGTGGGAGAACGTCAGGAAGAACCGGTGGCGGAGGTGGAGGCAAGAGAGGCGGCGACAGAGACGGAGGTGGGGGAGGAAGAATAGTTGGGATATATAGTAACGGGGGAGCTACTGACGGAAGTTGAACTGGCGTTTGGTAAACCACCGGCAAAGCAGGTGGAAAAGGAAGCTGAGGAGGTGGTGGAGAATAAGCAGAAGAAACAGTCACAGGAGGCGGAAGTAGTGTGCTATAAATGAATGGTGGCCCAAGAACAGGTGGCGTGATACTTGTGACAGGCAGTGGAGGTGGTGTTCCGACAGCGAGAGGCAGTGGAGGAGGTGGCGGAGTTCCGATAGGCAGGGGCAGCGCCGGAGGTGGTGGAAGCTGAGTTGTTAGAGGAACCGGGGAGCGGGGGAATGGGAATACATAAAAATAGACAGAGCTTGGTTTTAAGGTGGGAGCTTGCAGAGTGTATGTAGGCGGTGTGATGAGGAATGGTGGTCGGCTTACTCCGGTGACAGCGCAGGTTTTGAAGAGGAAGCTGTAAATGGGGTGGCAGAAGAGCTTTTTGCCGGAATTTGGACCGGTATCCAGCGTGCTTTCGGTGGGTGTGCCAGATTCTGGAGGGTTCCTGGCGAGGACTTGGGGGTCATTTGCTGTGCAGAGGAGGAGAGTGAGAGTGAGGGTGAGAAAATGGTGAGGTGATAAGGTGGAGGCAATAGCTACAATCCTGCACATTTTTCTACCGGATGCTTGTGTGTGAGTCTCGTGATGGAAACATATATATAGACCGAGAGAGAGAAAATGTTCAAAAGAGAGAGAAAATGTGTGTATGAGAGAGAGAGTGCGTGTGAGAGAGAGATTGGTGCATGCAAGATGAGGAGGCTTGGAGCTCAGGGGGCCTAAGTAGGCTCCATTTAATTCGCCGACATCATCTTGTTTGTCAATAGCACTGGTTTGGAGTCAGCAAGGCTTTGGAGGGCTTTAATGATGGACCAACTTGGCTTTGGCTTGGGCTTGGGCTTGGGCTTGATGAGCCATGCCTCTTATTAAGTGACCTAGACTTGGTTTGGATTCAGCTGGGCTTTGGAGGCTTTCATTGATGGACCGACTTGGCTTGGGCTTGAGCGTGAGCGATGACTCTTATTAAGTGACCCACCATCACTGGTTTGGATTCAGCTTGTGTGAGCCAGACCCACAGTGGGGGGTTAACAAGCGGTGACTCTTGAAATCAGACCGGGTAACTTTGACAAAAAAAAAAGAAGCAAAATGATATCGTCTTTTTAAGTAATAACAGCCTATTTTTGGGTCATTTCGTTATAACGGTATTATAAACTGTCTATATGTAAATTTCCCTTTATTTGGTCGTTATTATATTATAGTAAAAAAAATATGTCATATTTATGCATAGGTCTTTGTCCCCCCATTTTTTTTATTGTTTTTCCAAGTTTGCCTGCGATCTAATGTTTCAAACATCGGAACGAATATTAAATTTATTTTTTAAATTTTATGATATTGATGCAAGGGGATGGAGAGAAAAAATAAATAAAATAAAAATAATAATAAAAGGTGAGATAATAAAGGGAGAGATAATAATGTGAGAGGGAGGTTTTTTTTTGTAGCTTTTTTATTATTTTATTTTGAACAATCAAATTAGAGCCCACCTCAAAAAATTTCCTCGAAGAGGTTGTTTTGAAGCTCAAATATCCTCAAATTGATCATCTCGACATCAAGATGCATGGAAATTAGAAAAAAAAGATTTCAAGCTTTGGAACTAGTGCAACTTGTAACGCATTTTTGGACCATCAATTTACAAGGTTTTCAAGTTTTGATAGAACTCCTCGATCTACACTAGTTTTTAAGCTTTAAATTTTATAATTAAATATGAAAATATATTTTAAAGCTATCACTAGGATTTTCAATATTGAAACCACATTTCTCGACATTATTTGAATGCACGCTTTACTATGATTGTTTAGAGCCTCGGCTCTATACAAACCGCACCCTTTTATTTTTATTACTTATTTTTAGTGCATTTAAAAGGAAAAAAATACCTCATTGTAAACAGAGATTTGGTGATTCAATAAAGAGTTAATCTTGTGAAAAGATATTTGTTTACAATGTAGATCGGAGAAATCTTTAGAGGAAGATCCCTCGGATCTTAACACGACAATTTCAATTATTAAAAGTGATAGAGAGTGGGGGTCAATTGAATTTTAATATGATTTCAGATCTCTCAGAAATGAGTAGATCTGCTCTCAAATCAGTGACAGAGCCAGCATTGATCCAGCATGAAATATTGAATGAAAAGCAAATAAGATCTTAGATCTAACAAAAATAATTGAAAAAATAAAGAAAATAAAGATAAGAAGAATAACTGGCCCGACCAACCTGAGGCTTTGAGGCCTCGCCCGTATCAAGACCACGTCTATAATTTCCATCCTGAATCCCTCGTGTCTCTCTTCAATGTTGACCAAGCCTTGGCTTAGTTGAATGGTTTTGGTTTTTTTGGATCTGGTCTAAGCTTAAGATTGTAGGTTTAATGGCTAGGGTTTTTCCTAGATCTAGGGTTTTTCACAAGTTTTCTCTCTGGTCTCTGGAGTCTCTCATTTGTCCAACTTTTTCTCCCTCTCTGCTTTCTTTGGCTAACCACCTCTCTCCTTATAAAAGACACGTTAATGCTTTTTCATACTCAAAAGGAGTGTAGAATGGATAACTAAGATTTGTCTGGATACTGTATCATAAGATGGGGACCATGGACTATGGTGGTCTATGGTTTAGGAGTCGACTGAAATAGTGTGGTCCTAAGGGTTCAGGAAAACCATGAAATTTACCAGTTTCAAAATGGGGTGTCTACAATTGCCCCTCTTTGGCACTCGCTGTCCTTCAAGGAACCGTTGAGTGGCAAAGAAGCAAATACTCTTCGGCGCTCCATGTCCTTCGAGGGACAGGTGAGAGCGAAGATACTACAAACATTTTAAATTATCTGATGTCACGTGGTCAGAGGGCACGCCAACTTTCCCTCCAAGACATTGCTCTCCCCTCTCACCCACATAGAGTATTTTCATCTTAGAGTTTTTGGCGTGAGATGTTCCGGTGATTTACGTAAGCTTGGAACTCGAGTTGAATTTTCTAGCCATGCTACTTGACTTTAGGGGTTTTCACAATTCAAATTCTTTAAACCTGGTATTTTCCTTTATTTTCTTTAGGTTTTCTTAAGGTCTTCTAAAGGTTTTACCTGATTAGGAAAAAGGTTTACCCGGTCAATTCTAAAGAGAGGCAACATGGTCTCATCATATACGAGTGTCTAAGCGCCTTCATTTTTAAAAGTCGTTTTAGAAATTTTGAAAACAAGGGGGGAATTTTGAAATAGAACTCAGAGCTTTGGACAGGTAACGATTTTAACAAAGAAATTAAAGTCCTTTTAAAAACATAAGACATATAATGAAAATTTTGAAATGAAAAGATATTTTGAAAAAAAAAAATTTAGTTAGCAGTTTTAGCTCCTACAACCATAGAGCACTTTAAGCAGTTTAACGTCGTGCAGCAATGGACAGATACACCCGACCTTTTTCGTCATACGAGGTTAGACAGATACACCCGACTTTTTACGTCGTACAGGGTTAGACAAATACACCCGACCTTTTATATCAGACGGGGTTAGACATTTTCTAAATGCACCCGACCTTTAACGTCATACAGGGTTAGACAAATACACCGGACCTTTTACATCATATGAGGTTAGACGTTTTGAACTAAAATGTGGTTGGAAGTTTATACTCGTGCCACTAAGGAGCATTTTGAAATGGATACACTTGGTCTTTTACTCTACACAGGGCTAGACGTTTTGAACTTGATTTTGGTCAACAGTTTAGGGCTCATTCCACCAATGAGCATTTTTTTAAGCTTTTTTTTTTTTTGAATGGAAAGGCAGTTTCGGCTCGTCCCACCAAATATCATTTTTTTAAAAAGGAAATTTTTGAAATGAAATTTTCAATTTTTTTTTTTTATTTTAATGTTGGTCTTACAGTTTAACCACTTGTGACCCCTGTAGTGGATCTTTATATGAGCTTGTCTGGTTTTTGCTGGGATCTTCAGGATGATAAATCATCGAGTGTTTCTTTATTTTCTAACCATAGCTCTTGTATTTCAATCCAAAAGAGAGTTCTCTAGAGTTTCTGAGCGAAATTGAGTTTTGGAGAACATAGGATACTACCCTTGAGTGCTCGGAATATCTTAGAATTTCCAATTTTGTTCCTCCACCACGTACCTTTCAAAGTCTAAATGATCGAGGTCCTTAATCATGTTCTATCAAGCTAATGCTTATTGATTTTTTTAATGTTACTTCTTTTTTTACACCATTTTGACTCAAGAAAAGGACTTTAGAGAAGAGACGAAAAGACAAGACTTTCTTCTTTTTTTTCTTTTCTTTTCTTTTGTCGCCTCGAGGTCCCTTTCTGGTGTTCAGGTCGAGAGCCTTTTTTTCCAACACTTCAGGTTTGATTTCAGATTTTCAGCCCAATCAGATTTTCAGCCCAACGGATTTCTTTTTTATGTATTTTTCATCACCCCAGGGTCCCTTTCGGGTGTTCAGCCCTGTTGCTTGGGATTCCTTTCGGATTTTCAGCTCAGTGGATTTTTTTTTATTTATTTTTGAAGAAGAAGACAATGACAAAGGAAGAGGAGGAGGAAGAAGAATAAGAGTTAATGGTGCCTTTCTTTTTTTTTCTTTTTTCTTTTTTTATGGCAATTTACCTTAAGATCATGTAGGAATTCGATCATGTTTCCCTTCTCTAAGTAGCAGGGAGGTTCTAATATCAGTTATTTTTTTATTTCCCTTGCCTTAGGTTGGCATCCAATATCGCTTTCACAATTGTCGTCGAATTCCCCTTAGACCTGTCCTTTGAACTTTCCTACTAGAACTTTAATTTTAAGACTAAGAAGAACTTTCATTTTCCTAATCTCTCAATCTTTTTCTTGGATGGATAAGCTCATTAGGTTTTCCCCATTAATGGGGTAATTTACATTACCCTTTAGGCGTTAATGCCTTTTAAGTTTGAGGCGTGAATGCCCTATTTGATTATTTGCAAGGGGTGAGTGGTCACCCAACTCCTTTTCGATTATCTTTTTCATTGAAGATTTTGTGTTGCTCTTCGGAGGTTAACTCCGTAGTAGGCTTATTTTCAGTACTTGAGTTTAGGTGAGACTCTCGCATGAGAAGAGTGACTGAGTGGCCTTATGACATGTTGGGAGGTAACAAATAAGGGCTCAATCTCATGAACTGCCCATGTTGTGCTTTCTTCATGAAGGGAGACTGTACCTATTGAGTAGTTTAATGGGGTTGCCCCTGTAGGGATTTCTATTCTATTAGGAACTTATTCTTCATGAGATGAACTTTCTTGATGTGGGGGTACCTCCTACTCCATTTAAGCTCTAGAAATTCCTCCTCTTTAGGAGATAACCCAATTCGGTCTTCAACATTTTGTTTTTCGTCCCATATAGGTGAATCATCTACAAAGTCTTGTGAAGGTGGCCCGGGTGACCCCTTTATAATTTTTAAAGGTTCGAGCTCTTTCGACTCTAGTGGAGGTGTCAAATCTGGGCTTTTTATTTCCCTATCATCTATAACTTGGTTCATCTCATAGGGTGACTTGATTAATACTTCTAAGCTTGGCTCCTTATCCCATATAGGTAGGTTGACGAGGAAGTCTAGTGAAGGTGGCCCAGGTGGGTGTCTTAAGAGTTCTAAAAGATCAACTTCCTTTGGTTTTTGAGGAAATAAGTTTTCTTGAAGAATTTGCTCCTCTGTTTCCTTAAGAGTAATAATTCCATAACCAAGGCATTCTTCACCATCGTGAACTTAGAGACCGTTAGCTTCGGAGCCTTGGTTGAGCATATGCTTGATTCCATTTTTCTTTTGCAAGTTTGATTCATTTTCACACGTGTGAATCATTTATTGTGTTAATTTGGAAGTACGGATTGAAGGGATCATCTGTCCTAGTTTGATTCTCGATGATGGGGACTTCTTGTGCCACTTTTGGGACTGTATGTTGGAGTGGAATTCTACATGTAATGACCATTTCTCTTGCCCTTTCTTGGGTTATGGGCTTGAAGCTAAGGTTATCCTCATTACTTTGATCTTGAAGATCCTTAGTCGTTAACTCCTATGTGAGCTTATGCTCATTTTGTTCTTCATCTACTGAACTTTCTAGTTAATTTCTTCATGTGCTCCAAAGACATTGTGGATGTTTTTCGGGTTTGGGGGTAGTTTGTGATTCTTCTTTGTTAATCAAGTTGACATCAGAACTGTTTGTAGAGACATCTAGAGTTTCTGGTTTTTATCTGTCATCAACCTCTTTCTTTTTAACACTTATCATGCCGTTATCAATGAGGTCTTGAACTCTATGCCTGAAAGCTCAGCCTTCTTCAGTGTTATGGGCATAATTTTGCTGCCAATCACACCATTGAGATGTATCGCCTCCATGGAAGGGAGGAATCCAGGCTACTGCAGGTAATTATATGAGCCTTGTCTTAAACAACTTCTTAATGACATCGGTCATAGGCTGATTAATAGTAGTGAATTCCCTAGGTGTGGAAGTCTGCATCCTCCATGTGGTAGAGCAATATTTAGTCTGTTCTTGTGAATTGTTTGCATAAAGGTTGTTTTTCTTGATCATGTTCACCTCTCCTTCTTGAGAGGGTTCATAACTAGTGGAGTTATCAAAGACTATGGCCTCATCCTCCTTGGCCCATTTATAACGTGCTATTCTTTCAAGCATAACATCAAACGAGTAAGGGACAGCCCCATTGCTGAAGAAAGAGACATATTTTGAAGTCATGTTCTCTAATATTATGCCTACCTTCGCAAATTTCGGGAGTGGGATTTTGACGACTCGCATAGCAGCCTCTCTAAATCTTGTTATAAATTCAAAAGAAGACTCACCTGACTTTTGTTTGGTGGATGTTAACTCACCATGGGTAGTGGGTCTTGGCCCTGCCCCATAATAATAGGAAGAAAATTACCTGAACATTTCGTCAGGAGTTGCTTGAGGGTTATCCTTTATGAATCTCCAATGCCACATCAAAGACTCTTTTAATAAGCCATGCGAGAACATGACCTTAAATTGGCTAGGTAGGTCTTGCAGTATATAGACCATTAATAGGTACGCGTTAATGTGTGTCACATGATCCTCTTTCCCAAAAAATATGTTTCTGAATTGCGGCATCACAAACCTTACTAGTAGATCTTCTAGGTATCCTAGAGTTTCTTATACATAGGCTTTAGGAGTTGAAAAATCTCATATTCTCATTTTCTCTAAAGAGTCTTAGAGGCGCTTCATGTGGGTGAATTGAGTCGTTGTTATCACAGTGACCTGGCTCGGTTGCATGGTCTGTTGAATCTGGATTTGTAGTATGTGGCTTTTATAGACTGGCTGTTGGGCCCATATAACGGGTTGCCCTAAGGATTGAGCCTAGGGAATGTATTGAACTTAGTATGCAGGTTGTAGGCCTATAGACTCACCCGAGTTGAAATGGGCCAGAGTTAACCCATTGCCCGAAGTTTGGACTACGTGGTCACACAAGAAGGCCTGTAGGATAGGATAACTATTTGATCGGGATGGACGACTCGGGAAGCTATGAAAACTAGACCTCTGACCTTGGGCAGTGAGGTTCGCCTGTCCGTGACCTTGACTAGATGATCCAACCATAGGGTTAGGATATTTTCTTGCTTCAATGTTAGACTGAAAGAGTGAAGGAAGACCATAACTACTGTTAGATGGAGTCTGCCCTCGTGGTAATCCTGAACTTGAGTAATGACTTGAGTTAAACCCCTGGCCCTTTATGAGCTAGATTGGTAGGCTAGCACCCTTAGGGTTATCATGGTTTGAGCCAACAAGTTGGGCATGGCTTATTGCTTGAGCTTCTAACCGAACCTCGCTGGATTGACTACACTGGATGGTGTACCTCAGTTTAGCAAGTCTTGAAAGAATGCATGCACCTTAGGATTGTCTTGATAGCGGGTTAGGTCAAAACCCTGACCTTTACTAGTGTTGTGCTGTTTGGGTAGACTTTCCCTAACTGTGAACCCACTTGCCCCCTAACTGGCTAATTGCTAAGACTTGAATGCAGAGCTACAAATTGAACATTGGGGTTAACCCGACTCGGATTTACTGACTCAGAGGTCTGGGTTGGGGCCTTACCCTTGGTGTGCCGATGGGATTTTAAGCTAACGCCCATGTCTTGGAGGATTGCCCTTAGCCTAACCCTTGACTGCTCAGGGTATTACAGACCCTATTAACCTGTCGCCTCATGGCTTCCAAATGATGGCTCTGAGGGCGGCTTAGATGGCTAAGTATGGTTCTATATGGGTTGAGACTCGACTTACTGACATGAGTTCTATGGATTTGTGAGGGAGCATTGCGACGGTATCTCTCAGACTGACTAGGTTCCCTAGATCTAGACTGAACTGGAGCCATAGGATTGGGCCTTACTCTGCTTTGATCATGGGCCATGACTCCTAAACTTATGCTAGACCAGAAAAGTTGGACATAGCTTGGGCTTGGACTAGACAAGGCTCTGACTTGAACCTAAATGGACCTAGTTAGACTAAGACTCGAATCTAGCTAGACTTAGACTGAATACATGTTAAACTGAGGCCTAGACCAAGAGTGAGCCTTGTTTGGATTCATGGACAGACTTGAAGTCAAAACCTGGCTTGGACTTGATTCAAGAGTCGGGCTTAACTGGTCATGAGCCTTGTCCTAGACCTAGAAAGACCTGGCTCTTGACTTGATGAACATAGGTTTGAACTATAAATTAAGGTGTACCTAGTCTAGTTCTAGGAGCACCCCTATACTTAGACCTAGGCGAGGACTTAAACTGGATGGATCTTGCTGGACTCGGTGGGTTTCGTTTGAACCCTGAGCTAAGATGCACATAGTCTAGTTCTAGAGGCAACTCTGCACTTAGATCTAGACTGAGATCTAGACTAGATGGGTATGAGTCTTAGCTCGGACCGAGAGGGCCTAGGTTCGAACTTGGGTTTGAACCTGATTTGGACCTGGGCTAGGCTAGGCACAAGCCTGGACTTGGACCTAGAGGGTTTAGAATTTAGACCGAGTGTGGACTCGGACTGAGATCTAGGTGAGATCTGGTATGAGCCTTGGCTCATGCCAAAAAAGGGGAGCCTAGGTTCATATCTGGGTGTAAACCTGGTTCGAACCTGGGCTAGACCGGGTACAAGCCTGGACTTGGACTCAAAAGGTTTCAGCTTTAACCAGAAATGGATCCGGACTGAGATATAAGATTAATCAACTCTAATAAGCAAACGATGCACTTGAAAACTTTGCCCTAAACTATGGGTAGGCTAGGTTTGAGTGGGTTCCTAATTATAGAAATGCGGCTAGGCAGAGTGGGTCCCCATGTAAGTCATGGTCACCTGTTAAAGGAATCAACAAGGTCCTACTGTATGTGGAGTTGCTTTGAGGCTAAGCAAAGCATTATGAAGGGGCGCTCACAGTTGAAGTTACGCGAATCCCGGCCACCTTAGCTCTCAATGCTAGGTTCCCCTCACGACAGTTAATGCTGGATTTTGAGGGTTTACAAAAAAATTTGTTGGTTTCCCAGGCTTTCCCGGTCTGTTGTGTGCAGTATTTTGTAAAAGAGTACGCAAGTGAAAAGAAAGTGGCAAGGAAGTAAATACACAATAAAGAAATGTGTGCACTTAGCACAAACCGTGTCGAGTGAGGTGCGCTTTGAGTCAGAGTCTTGACTGACCAAAAGCACGAAGGTGTAGGGGAAAGTAAACCCCAAGAAAGTATGCTGGTAAGAGAATGGCAACAAGGCACAATCTATGCCTAGTTGAGCGCACCTTGAGTCGAGGGTGACTCGATCAAGGCACAATTAGAGAGAGAGTGCAGGTGACCCTCGAAAGTTTCTCCTCTTCTTCTTTTTTTTTTTTTTGATGAACAGAGAGAAGTGGCAAATGTTGACTCACAAGCAAAGAATTCGAAAGAGAATTTTTTGTTTTACAGAGCATTTTTTTCCTTTTTTCGTTTTCCCTTTTTCTTTTTAAAGAGGAAGAGGTCTTCAAGGTGATTTTGTTATTTTTATTTAAGTGGAGACTTGCTTTGTTTTTTCTTTTCTTTTTTTCCTATTTTTGGGAAAATGGAGTTGCTTTAAAAAACAACTTTTGTAGCAAAAGTGATTCTTTTTTTTTAAACGAAATAAGCCTTTTTTTTTTCTTGAAAAGCAAATTTTCCTTTTGAAAATGAAAAAGGCCTTAAAAATTTTAATTTTTTAATTTTTTTTAAAGCAAGATGGCCTTAAAAGAAATTTAATTTTTTGAAAAAA
>NW_006499563.1:1448105-1510720 GCF_000471905.2 Amborella trichopoda | reverse complement strand
TGGGAAAACTTGAAATTGCAGTTTTTATTAACAAGAGAGGGTATCAGGTTTTTTCTTTTCTTTTTGTTTCCTTTTATTATTATTTTTTTTAAGGAATAATCCTTTGCTTTTGTTTTCCTTTTTTTTTCCTAACACAAAAGAGGCCTAAAAAGTGCTTTGTTTTAGGAATTGGTGGAGAGGCGCCTCATCCTTCTGATGATAGAAACAAACCCATATTGAAGATATACGCAACAAGATGAAGAGATACTGTCCCACCAACAATTACCAGATAGCCAAGAAAAATTATTTCTTCACAATCCCAGATACCAATCAAAAAGCTCAGAGTAAAAAAAACTAAAAAATTGTAGCACGCCACAAATCATACTTCAAAAATAGGACCAAAAAATCCTTGATCTCCCTGTTGCTCTCTCTAAACTCACAGCAAACTATCTCTCCCTGTAATGCCTCTAAAATCATTAATGCCTCATGTTAACACCCCTCCGTATTGCCTTTCTAAGAGACCGTACACTATTGCAGTACTGCTAATTCACCATGCTATTATGTGATAACTTAAAAAAGAAACAAGATAAGCCCATCTACTACTTGTGGACCCATCTAACACATAAAATACTAAAGAAAAGACATCCCTATCCCCAACACCTTCTTTCCTTATTTTTAAGAAGCATTAGAGAAATCTAAAAAACAACGTGTTCTTTTGTGAAAAATGCAATTGATCCAAACGTTGTTAACAAGAATATCAAAGCCCAAAATTTTTTATTTTTAATGTTAACAGGAAACCAAAGATGCAAAATCGATGGAGGTGAAGAAGAAAAGAAAATTGGTAAGCACCAAATTATGGGAAAAAAAAAAGAAACTAGAGCAAGATACAATTAAATAAAACGATATTAAAAAAAAAAAAGGCCTCAAAAAAATATCTCAAGCGTTTTTTTTTTATGCACAGATTTGGCTCTAAATGCCCCACGGTGGGCGCGAAACTGTTTAAAGTGCAAATCAGAGAGATCTTCAGAGGAAGATCCCTCAGATGTGAACACCATAAAACTCAATTATTAAAAGTGATAGAGAGTGTGAGTCAATCGAGTTCTAATCTGAGACCAGATCTACTCAGAAATTAGCAGATCTTCTCTCATATCAGTGATAGAGCCAACATTGATCCAAAGGCACGAAATATTGAATGAAACGTGAATAAGATCTTAGATCTAACAAAAATAACTGAAAAAATAAAGAAAATAAAGATAAGAAGAATACTTGGCCGGGTCAGTTGGCCGGGCAAACCCGAGGCCTCGCTTGTATCAGGACTACGGCTATAATTTTCACCGTGGATCCTCCTTGTCTCTCTTCAATGTAGACCAAGGGTTGGCTTGGTTGAATGGCATTGGTTTTCTTGGATCTGATCTCAGCTGAAAATTGCAGGTTTAATGGCTAGGGTTTTCCCTAGATCTAAGGTTTCTTACAAGTTTTCTCTCTGGTCTTTGGAGTCTCTCCTTCTCCCAGCTTTTTTCTCCCTCTCTGATTTCTTGGGCTAACCACCTCTCTCCTTAGAATAGACACGTTAATGTTTTTTGTTATAGAATCAAAAGGGGTGTAGAATAGATAACTAAGATTTACCAGAATACTACATCACAGGATGTAAACCATGGACTATGGTGATCTATGGTTTAGGGGTCTACTAAAATAGTGTGGTCCTAAGGGTTTAGAAACACCATGAAATTTACCAGTTTCAAAATAGGGTGTCTACAATACTTTGGGGTGGATTTATTTGTAAACCCTAAGAGATGGTATATTCTATCACCTTTTATTATTTTTTATTTTAATTATTTCTTCCCTCCGTCTTTTGCATCAGTTGGTATCAAAGCAAGTAAGATCCAGTTATTGCAATGCCACTAAAAGCTAATCGTGCTAAGAATGATCGCTTGATATAAGTTTTAAAAAATTTGACCAAAGTCATGGAGGATGTTCAAATCGAAGTTTATAAAATGAATCAGCGGTTACAACGGTTGGATAACAGTGTTCATCGTGAAGAGGGTGCTTGCAACCACATTGGTTAAGTGTAGTTGAAAATAATTTTGAATGGAGTGAATTGTCGTATGAGCGTAAGGTTAAAATGTTTGCAGCTAATCTTCTTGAGTATATATGTTGGTAGGAGCAAGTTCAACAATCCCGATTTCATAGTGGAAAGCGAAATATTATTGACTTGCAATAGATAAAAAAGAAATTAAAAAAAAAAATTTCTTCTTATGGATCATGGGCAAATTTTCCTTCAAGAAATCCAAGAACTTCAACAAAATGAGAAGAAAGTGGAAGATTATACTGTGGAGTTTTATCGATTAGTGGCTCGAAACAATCTCTAAGAGATGGAACGACAAAAGACTGCTTGATACGTAAATGGGCTTCAATCAATCATTAGAGATGGCGTTTTTCTATGGACTTTAAGTGAAATATTTCAATTGATTTACGAGTAGAAACTAAATACCAATGGAGCACCGATAAGCGATTTTACATTCAGATGGAGGTTTCACGCCAACCAAAATTTAATTAAGAATCAAGGGATACTTTAAATATTACTTGTTATCGGTGCAATGAAACAGGACACCGTGCATATGAATTCCCAAAAAAAGAAGGCTGAAGTACACTTGGCTAAGGAAAAGAATGAAGTTCCAGAAACAGCCATGCATGGTGAGGAAGGAGACCCACTTTGAATCAAGCTCGAGGTCGAGTTTTTTCTTACCCCGGAAAATGATGTAGATAAAATTTAAGAAGTTGAAAAAATAAAAAAAATAAAAAAATAAATCTTAAGTTAGGTATGAGTTGTTCCTTTTAGGAGGCTTTTGTGAAATAGATTAGGAACTTATCTTTTAGGAAGGATTTCGGAATGAGAATCAGGGAGTAAGATTTCATGCTATTTTGAGAAAGTTAGGTGAGATGAAGAGAGAGAAGATAGGGAGAAAATAAAAACGTAAGTGAGGGAGAGAAGATAGGGAGAGATAATGATGTGAGAGGGAGGTTTTTTTGTGATTTCTTTTCTGGGTTTTTTATTGTTTTATTTTTATCAATTCTTTTTAGTGTATTAGAAAGGGAAGAAGTCCCTCATTGTACATAGAGATTTGGTGATTCAGTAAAGAGTTGATCTTTTAAAAAGATGAGTTGATCTTTTAAAAAGATCTTTTGAAGTGGATTCTCTTGTAAACCCTGAGAAATAGTATATTCTCTTACCTTTATTATTATTTTTATATTAATTAATTTTTTCCTCCATTTCTCCTGCATTAGATATTTATAGGTCATTTCAATATCAAAAATATCAAACACCAATTTTGTAAAGTGATCCAATGTTTTGAATATCGAGCAACCTTAAACATTTAAAAAATGAAGTCTAAGCATCGTACGATGTTAAAAACATCGGACTGCCTTTTTAATAACATAATATGTATCCATTGATATATATGCATTACTACCAATAACATGGTTCCCTTAACACGCACCAATTAAAACCAATTAAGATTGTAGATGTATTAGTACTTTTTAACATGCTCCCTTAAATTTTTCCTATTTGCATTTGTACGTTTGGACAGACTATTTGCATTTGTAGTTAACATTGGAAATCTTGAATCATGTACAATGTATTGTACGTGAGTACGTATTTGCATTTGGGAAATGGTAAGGTGTGCCATACACATGTTGTACGTGAGTACGTATTTGCATTTGGGGAATGGGAAGGTGTGCCACACACATGTTGGGTATGGGACCCTATACAATCTACTATCAACTCCAGCCAAAGATTATGCACATCCCGTGCTTTTGTTCTATAATTGCCATCCACCATCCATTAGTTAAGATCTCAACCTTGGACTGGCATTGACACCCCATCCACTGAGCCCATGACTTCTTCCGAAGCAAGATATTATTGCCACATACAGATGAATTATGTGTAAGACCAAGAATTCAAGCTCTAGTTATTTGTCATGCTAGACTTGTCTTTTTTTATTCTACTTCTTTTGGGAAATTTATGTTGGGATTGAGAAAAGCACGGATTTAAATTTCGGGTTGAGGTCTTATGAGTGTTTTTGTTTCTTAAAAGTCTAACTTTTGAACTAAATAAAACATGAAAAGTTTAATGTATTTGAGCCGTTGTACTTTCGAATCGCTTTTAAGCTGTTCGAAAGTTGAATTTTCTAATTGTTGTCAAGTTTTTGGTGTTTCAAAGGGTTTAAAAGTTACACTTTCCAAATACGTTATCCAACCAATTCGAACAGCCGAAACCTATATTTTGGGCAGTCAAAAAGTTGCATTTTTTAGCTACCCTAATATTATCCTTTACTTTTTATTTTTGGATGGTTAAAAAGTATAACTTCGTACCGGGGGCAAAATGGAAATGAAAAGATAAACTCATGAAAGTAAGACCTCAAGATAATATGCCCTATAGATCACGCAATAAGCTGCTTCTTTTCCCAATCCCAGCCCAAATTCTTCATTTATTCATGAATTCTATGTCTTAGGTCACAGTAACATCCACAATAATGATTTGAGATAACATCCACAATGAACCTATTAAACCTTCTATCTTCTCTATCTCTAACCTTAATTTCGTTATTCACCATCAATGATGACCTCAAAAACTCTTAACTCGATTGCACTCTCCGTGACGAGTTCAAAACTCAAACTCGGTTTACAACTCCTTCGCAGCTAAATTGTCTTGAGTTAAATAATTGACATAGAACACAGTTCATGAAAATTTTCAAAATATACAAAACATGAGCAGTTCAAACTCTCGTCATTCTTTTTCCAGCTTCCACTATTTGCTATGTAGAAGATGTGTTCTAGAACTCTGTGGATGATGTGCTCAAAGTGCAAAAACTCGAACATCGTGACTGACATGGTCACAAACTCGCCAAAGTGAAAACTTGGATGAAATTTTCATGGAAACATTTTAAAAATATAAAATGTTTGTAGGGATTCAATCCAGTTTGTTACCAAGTCAAACCATTACCACATTAGAGAACGCCACTTGTTTGTTAAAACAACACAAAAAATACCATAGCAAAAAATCAAAGGAAATTGAATTACAGCGACCCTCAGACGACCACCAGAGAACCCAGGCAAAAGAAGGCGACCAGCAGAGAGAGAGCTCAGACGACCACAGGTGACCATCAGAGAATGCAGGTGATAGAAGGCGACCACCAGAGAACTCAAGCACCACTACCGGCGACCACTAAAGAATCCAGGTGACTACCAGCTTCTACTGTGTCCACCGATGATTATAGGCTACGACAAACTGCGAGACTTCTTGTGGGCTTTCCGACGGGCATCAGCGATCATGCCTTTTTGTTCCGGTGTCTTTTCCTTTTCTTGTGTGTTCTCTGTTCCTTTTGGATCTGACTTGTGGCAGCAGATCTGTGGGCTCTCTAACTCAGATAAATCTGAGCTCTAATTTCTCTTTCTTTCTTGTTTACGTTTTGTTTTTTCCTTTGTCTCTCCTTACTAGCCTCTGGTACTCTCACCTCTTTTTGAGGGTTTTTTTTTTTTCGCCTCTTTTGCTCTTTCTCTAGGGGTGGCAATGGACCTGAACCCGGACCCGGACCCGACATGGGTCCAACAATTGGACCCATGGGTCGGGCCCGGGTCTAAATCTTGGACCTAAAAACTATGCATGCGGGTTCAGGTCCGGGTCCATGTAGACCTAACCCAAACCCGACCCGACCCGACCCGACACCGAATATTTAAATAATATTTAATATATATTATTTAAATAAATGTAATTATATATTTTTAGTTATAATATTTAAATAATATATGAATATATTTATCATAATATATAAATATTTAAATATATATTTTTATTTTATGTCAGATCTGGGTCCGGGTATCATAAATTTTTTGAGATTTGGGTCCGGCCCAACCAGTTGCCACCCCTATCTTCACCCCACCCCTCCCCTTCTCTCTTTCCCTTGTGTGATGTTTTTTGTTTTGGTGGTTTTGACCACTCTCTTTCTCCCCATCCCTCCCTTCTTCACCCCTTTCCTTTTTTTCTCTTTTCTTTTCGGAGGTTCAACCTCCCCCGGTTGAGAGAGAGGGAGAGAGAGAGAGTGAGTGGACACTCCCTTCCCCCCCCTTCAATCCTCGTTCCACTTTCATCCCTCCTCTCCACTCCTATCCCTTTCCCCTCTCCCTCGCCATTACTTCCATCTCTCATCTTTCATCCATGGTCCTACCAATTATACTAGCCTCACTTCTCTCTCCTCAACGCTCATCTCCCCGATCTAAGTTAACGTCTAAAATGGGATATCTTATTTTAGGTACTCTAATTTTATCATAGGATTTCTTATGTCTTTGAGCTGAGGTTTGGAGCTTAGAAACCCATTGTATTGGGCTTCTCGGGTTAATACCCAAGAGAGGGTATGGTCCCTTTTATGGTGAATCCTGTTGCCAATTTTCAAATCTCTGTTAGGGGTTTGAACTCCGGTGGGAAGTCAAACACAACTTCTTAGCGGCTTTTGTGAGATCTGCTTCTGGAGGATGGTCTCCACCACTAGACTCCCCACTTACTTCCTCGCTTCCTTTTATTTGGGTCCCTCCCTTTCCCTTTAGTTCTTCCACCTTCTCTTCCTGCCCTACCCACCTTTTCACCTATCTTGTATACCCTATTTATTGGTCTCTGGTTGTGTTCCACCACCCTCTAGTGCACCGCTATAGTCTGATGGTTCTCCTTCTGTTAAGTGATTGCTCAAGGGAGGATGTGTTATGGTGTCTTAGTGGGTAGTATGGTTTAGGTCTAGAGGTCTGTTCAGGGAATTCCTTGGAAGTGGTTTTGGACCTTTCAAGGTTAGAGTTGTGGGCTGTTTGGTAATCTCTAGGTGACTATCCCCGGATTTAGGGAGTACTTCTGGTATTTCTCCATCTCTTCCTCTTCATTAATGTAGCTTCGTTCTTTTAATTAATGAAGTTAACCGTTAACACTCGAAAATAAATAAATAAATACATAAATAAGCACGCAGTTAGACTTGCTTATAAACACACATATTTCACTTAATTAGTGAAGTTAACCATTTACACTCAAAAATAAATAAATAAATACAATAATAAACACGCAGTTGGACTCGCTTACAAACACGCATATTTCACCTTCCACCATTTATTATGCTACATAAAACCTTCACTAAGGTCATGGTCAAGTCCATGTTGTAGCCTATAGATCAGGAACATGAAAAAAAACCAAAACGAAAAATAAGAAAATTTCCAATAAATGTGACATCTGAGAAAGAAGTTGAAATCAGCGTTAAAGACATTGCACACAACTTGAATCTTATGACTCCTCGAATTAAACTTGCATTTAAGGATTACTAGGTAATCATGTGAGCATTAAAAAAAGAGTGCGATTTGTATAGAGCCTAGGCTCTAAACAATCAAATTAGAGCCTAACTTAAAATAATGTCGAAAAATGTAGTTTCAATACTGAAAACCTGTGTGAAAGCTTTAAAATATATTTTTATCTTTGTTTATAAAATTTAAAGTTTCAAAAATAGTGTAGATCGACAGATCTATGAAAATTTGAAAATCTTGAAAATTGACAGTTAAAAAATGCGTTACAAAATAACTATTTACAAAACTTGAAATCCATTCTTTTCTCATGTTCATGCATCTTTATATCGAGATGATCAATTTGAGGATATTTAGGCATCAAAACGACCTCTTCTAATGAAATTTTTGAGGTAAGCTCTTATTTGATTGTTTAGAACCTCGGCTCTATATAAACTTTTCCCTTAGAAAAAAATGCCAATCTCTTCTTTTAGAATAAAATTTGCCAAGTTTCTTCAAATGACTTTACTCAAATGGATATTTAAAGAGCCCAAGATGTTTTCGTTTTGTAGAAAACATGTTGTAAAAGAATAGGTCCCAAGTCCTAACTCCTAAACAGAAAAACAAACCAAATAATTGTCCAAGCTTTCACAAAAGGGAAAGGTTTCTATGCTTCCCTTGCTTCATAGAAGATATATGCTTCGCAAATCTAGCCATCCAATTTAAATCAAGTAAACCACTGATCATTTGACCTAGATCTCTAAATGATCTAGATCTCACGCCTCATAGTGTTTTATTTTTAATTTTTTTCTACAAATTATATGAATATGAAATTTGGACGTGCCATCATCTCAATGGGGCACACCTAAAAAAATATTAAAAAGAATTTTTCAATAAAATATAATAACCAAAATACCCCTTGAAACTTTTAGAGGTATTTTGATCATTTTATTTTATTAAAAATATTTTTTTATATTGTTTCCGAGTATTAGTTTAAGAGAGTAGTAGACGTCCAAAATTTGTTAATATTTTGTAAAAACAAATTAAAAATAAAATAGTGTAGAAATGTGATATTGTGATAGAGGCCATCTCAACTGTCCATTCAGAATGGACGGTTGGATAGGGAGAAAGTATACGAGTTATATGCAGTAGGAGAAGCATAGAAAGCTTGCCCTTGACAAAATAATAGAGTTGTAACTTTTGCAAAGCAACGTCTACCAAAAACCTTTGATACAGTATAGAAATGTGACCCAACATATCAAGTATTGGAAACTTACATATAAAAAAACTTGTCAAAAACGGGTGGCCATTTCTTACCTCAGTGCCATTGTTGTCATGTATAAGAAACTACAGCTTTGACGGCAATATATAATTTCACAATCCAATTTGCGATAATCTCCCCACAAACAATCTAGGAACACCCTAGGCAAATGACAAATTTAGAAAGACGTGTAAGCAACTGTGGAATTATTCTAGTCTTTATGATTCCTTCCACTTACCATACATAGGATTAAGAGAACTAGATGTTTTCTTACTGATTTCCCAAGTTAGCTGAAGAATTTTAATATGAGCCATGGCCATGAAACCAGCATTGGTTTACCATGCAAGTCACTTTACCGTGGCAACTTCTTGCTTATCGCTCATTGGCTCCATTTCATTTCATGTCCTCTTATTATAACTTGGATCTACATATATCATAGAATTTCCCCAGAAGTTTGACCACAAGATGATTTGCTTGCTGCTCACCATGTTATTCACTACTCCATCATTTAGGAATCAAATGTCATCTCTCCAAATTGAATTAAAGCAAATTTTTATTGACAAGGCACACAGATTAAAAAAAGTAGTGATACTATACGAAAACAATAATTCCAAGCAAGAAAATCACTTCCCTACTTTTTGCCTCTTAGTAGAAATAACAAGTTCCCTTCAAGGATAATCTCAACCTTCCTATCCATTGGTTCAAAATATGCTCTTAAGAAACCCGCTGCAAACAACAACTATTTATCAAGAAATGTATAAGTAAACTCTCTCTCTCTCTCTCTCTCTCTCTCTCTCTCTGTTGTGTGTGTACACACATACAACATGAAAGAGCAGGTCATACTTACAAAATTCCAGCAGATGATCTTTCATTGTTTCTGCACATTTCAAAAGGAATAGTAAATTTCAGATCAAACTGACTGAAACTGTCAACTAGCAAAATCATTAGGCTAAAATCAGCTTAAGGTGCCTAGCAGTCTGGAAAGCAGCTTTTCAATCAAGGAAACTAGGTAAATCAGTCATTGACCTAGCTTGGACTACCTCCTGTCACCCTTCAAATATTCCACAGTTTTACCTTGGCTTTCCTTCAAAAGCATCATTAATTTCTTCTGATGTTGGTTTCTCAGGGAATGTGGCGATGATGACATATTTTTCCTTCCCAGATGGCTCATTGACTCTTTTATATAGTTCGTACCCGTATGGGTAGGACATCCTAAAAATGAGGCAAACAAAGAATAGAGTAAGAAAGCATGTTTTTGGGATCTTTCTAAGAATTAATTTATCACAGACAATAGTTTCATGAGACCAACAAGTTAAAAGGAGAGCTCCATCTTTTACAAATACAGTGCATTGATTTCACTATATCATGCATTGGAACATATTGTGCATGCCAGATTCTGTCTTATATCCTTTGATCTTAGAGGCACCAAAGACCCATTTATTCTCCATGTAAAGAAACAACCCTAGAACTACAGAATGATTACCAAGACTACAAATGTTTAAAAACTTGCCAAATCTGACTCAGATTCGCCAAGTTACTTGGACATGGTAGCCTGCCCAGTACAGAGGGCATCAAACTTGCTGGGGAGCTATACTGTGGCAGCAGGTGCCCAAATTTGTTGAGAGCCTATAGTGTAGCAGTAGTCACCCGAGATTGTAAGTAACCGGGACAAGTACCTATGGGGTTTGAAGAAGTCGACAAAACCTGTTGAGGCCAAACCTTTTTTTTTTTTTTGTAGGGGGTTGGGTTTTTTCTTTTCTTTTTTTTGTTTTTTTTTTTTTGTTGGGGGGGGGGAGGGGGTTGGCTTGGATATCCGACTACCCTTCATCCATTTTCTTTATCAATCTAATAGATCTCTCCCAAATTTCACCCTGAAGCATATTTTTTCGTCCTCCCTCTAATCCGAACAACAGATTCAGCAATGTATACATATCGAATTTGCAAGATCTTTTTTTACCAAACTCAGGTTTGGCAGAAGTTGTTTCTTTATTTGTTTTTGCATTCCTAGGTCCATACACCCTGAAAATTTCATTCCTAAGCCTATTTTTCTGTTCTCTATTGAAGCCAATGCTTAGATTCCACAAAGAAATAAAAATCACAAATTTGCAATATTTTAAATATTGTATTAGGGGTTTGATACAAATTGCATCTACAAGCTTGCTGGACCCAGGACGTGTTTGTCATTATCTCTTTGTTAGATTGGTCATTTGGGATTTGTTAATGACTTCTTTCGTAATTTTTTATTAGGGACTTTCTCAGTCAAGGGCTAGAGAGTTTGGCATAGAGACAGGTAATTTAACGTATAAAAGTTTCCACGAGTCCAAAGCTCAAGAGGTGTAGTTTCCAAGCATAGGAATTTGACTTCATGCATGGGAACTAGGGTACATGGAGGTTCCATGGAAGCAAGTCAATGTATGAGAAATAGGGCACAGGGGTAAGCTAATCATTTTAATATTTTGTTAGGGGTATTTTGGTCATTGTCTAGCTCTAGCAAATGGGTTCTTATATATTGAACATTGATGTAACAGATTTATGGTTTTGGTGTTAATTTGATTAATGAAATTGAAACTTTCCCCCTAGGTGTAGGGAAGAGCGTATTCCCAACCTTGAGTTGGAAGGCCATCTACTTGGTATAGGGGCTGAAAAGTCCATGCTCTTTCTTTCCCTTGATTTAGATCAAGGACGCGGGGTCATCATTGTAAATCGTCTTCAAATCTATCGTTATTTTGAAGCCGGTTTTGCACCAGTTGGTATCAAAGTAGGTTGGTGCATTGCATCAATGGTTGTTCGTGGTAGATGTCGTGGCCAAATAAATATAGGTCGTGAACTCGATAGATTGGCAAAGACTGTGCACAATCTAACAGAGTCAGTGACCACGCTTTTGCAAGATCGGAATCATCGGATTGAGCGAAGATACCTGGTCATGGATCCATTACATGGTGGCTTGTTTGGTGAGCACCGTAAATCGGAGATGGAGACGATTTTACCTAGCTCAGAATTGGGACTCATTCTAGCAATAATATTGGTTCACAAAGGCTAAAGCGTGAATCGGATGGTGACTCGAGTGTACAAACGGGGAGGAGTAAGCAAGCACGACGTCGTGATGACGAATTCGGTATTAAAGTTACTTACCTGAATTTTTTGGTAGTTTATCACCAAAAAAGTTCTTAGATTGGTTGAGCGTCGTAGAAATATTCTTTGAATGGAAGGATTTGTCGGATTAAAAGAAAGAAAACTTAGTTGCGATTAAGCTTCAGGGACTCACACCAGTTTAGTGGGATCAAGTTTAGGAAGCAAGGTTGCTAAAGGGGAAAGATAAGATTCAAACTTGTGAAAAAATGAGAGCAAAGTTGCATGAGCGATTTCTTCCTCCAAACTTTGTACAAACCGTGTATAAAAGGTTTCATCAATTGCATCAAGGATCAAAGTCAGTCGGTGAATATGCAAAAGACTTTCATAGCTTATCTTTGTGCATGGTGTTGAATGAGATGGAGGACCAATGAGTTGCAAGGTATATATCAGGTTTGCAGCTTCAAATCCAAGTTGAACTCTCCTTCAAACACCTGCCCCAAGTCGAAATGGCGTATCAAGCTGCCTTGCGAACTGAGGAGAGGCAATAAAGGGGGTACTAGTTGGAGGCCAGGTGTATTCACATCACAATGCAGGGGCATAAAGGCTCCAATCAGAGAGTTACTGGCCCGAGTAAGTAGAGAACTTTGGGTGATCAATCGAGGGCTGTGCCTACGCACAACACTCGATTGTGAGCCCGAACAAATAAGCAATCAAGTGTTCGATGCTTTTGATGTAATGCGGTGGGTCATAGGGCAGTGGAGCGCCCAACAGCATGCTAACCTTGCCAAAGCCGAGGAAGATGGTGAGATAGAAGAGGGTGCAGTTGTTGATTTTGAAAAACTAGTGTATAATGATGATGATGGTCAATATGACCAAGGTAAAGAGGTCGTCGCAGACCAAGGAGACATGTTGCTGGTTCGAAGGGGTTCTCTCTCTTCCCAAAGTCCCACAAGATGATAGCTAGCTGTGATCCAATATATTTCGCACACAATGCACTTGTGATGGGCAAGTGTGCAACTTGATTATCGGTGGTGGCAGTTGCAAGAACATGGTGTCAAAGGAGGCTGTTCACAAATTATTATTGAAGGAGGTGACACACCCACAACCTTATAAGATTGCTTGGTTCAAAAGAGGAGTCAAGATACCAGTTAATTCTTGTTGTTATATTAAATTTTCTATTGGAAATTTGTATTGAGATGAGGTGTGGTGTGATGTTGCACCCATGGATGCCTGCCACATACTTGGTCACCTTTGGCAATATGATCGCAAGACATTTCATAATGATGAATTCGGCACTTACACCTTTCTGAAAGATGGACAAAAGATTGCTTTATTGCTATTGCAAGATGAAGTCCCGCCTAAGTCCATTAAGGAGAAGGGCTATGATTTTACTTTCGTATCAACAATTTGTGGAAGCAAGTGAGGATATGGGGAAGCTTTTCATGATGGTTGAAAAGGACTTGGAGCAATGCTTCATGGTGCACAAAGCCCTTAAGCATTTGACAAAGGAATTTACCGACCTTATACCAGAAGAATTACCAGCTAGATTGCCGCCAATGAGGAATATACAGTATTTTATCAAGCTCATGCCGAGATCTAGTCTGCCAAATTTGCCGGCATATTGAATGAATCACAAGGAGCATGAGGAGTTGCAGCGCTAAGTTAATGAATTAGTATCTAAGGAACTGATTCAACCAAGTATGAGCCCATGTGCCCACCACTGCTCAAACCTAAGAAAGATGGGACATGGCGCATGCGTGTTGATAGCTGAGACAAAAACAAGATTATTGTCAGATATCATTTTCCAATTCCGAGACTTGACAACATGTTAGAGGTGTTGGCTGACTCTTCGGTGTTCTCGAAAATAGATTTAAGGAGTGGCTATCATCAAATTCAATCTGAGAAGGGGACGAGTGGAGGACGGCCTTCAAGACAAAGAGTGGCTTGTCATGCCATTTGGGTTGTCCAATGCACCTAACACTTCCATGCACTTGATAACTCAAGTCTTGCTAGATTTCCTTGTAACGCTTGTAGTCGTATATTTTGTCGATATCTTAGTGTATAGGACTAATCCATAGGCACATCTCAATCATTTGGGCCAAGTGTTTACGCTTTAAGGGCTGAAAATTTGTATTTAGCCTTAAGAATTGTAGCTTCATAACAAACGGGTGCTCTTGGGTTTTGTGGTTTCTTCAGATGGTGTTATGGTGGATCTCGAGAACGTTAAGGCAATAGTTGTACCTAAAACTATGACTGAAGTGTGAAGTTTCCATAGACATGCCACATTCTATAGGCAGTTCATTAGAAATTTCAGCACCATCATGGTGCCTATCACTGAGCGTTTAAAGGGTGAAGGCTATCGGTGGACTCCCATAGCTACAAAGGCTTTTAAGGAGATTAAGGAAAGGATGACACACACACCAGTCCTTGCTTTGCTTGACTTCAATGAGGTTATTCGAGGTAGAGTGTGATGCCTTTCATGTGGGAATTGGAGCTGTGTTGAGTCAAGAGAAGAGACCATTGCATTTTTCAGTGAGAAACTCAATGATGCAAAGCAGCGATATTCAACTTATAACATTGAGTTCTATGTTGTCATTCAAGCTCTTTGTCATTGGAGATATTATTTGATTCACTCAGAGTTTGTTCCCTACACCGACCATGATGCACTCAAGCACATTAATAGCCAAAAGAATTTCAGTGCAAGACATGCTATGAGGGTGGCTTATTTGCAAGAATTCACATTTATTATAAGGCACCAATTGGGAGAACAAAACAAGGTGGTCGATGCTCTTAGTCAGCATGTTCATTTGGTGAAGACATTAGTAGTCGAAGTGGATTTAGAAGCGGTGTGAGAAGCATATCAAGATGACCCATACTTCGAGGACATAGTGGAGAGGTTCCAAGCAAAAAATGGTAACTCTTATCACCACTTCCTTATGTCTGATGGTTATTTATTTGATGGTGCATGTTTATGCATCACTAACACTTCTTTACGGGGCATCTCATTGCTGATTTCCATTTGAGTGGTCTTGGTGGATATTTTGAAAGGGATAAGACATTTTCTTTATTGATGAGAGGTATTTTTGACCTTCTATGAGAAGAGATGTGTATAGATTTGTTGATAGGTGCATGAAATACCAAGAGGCAAAGAGACATTTTCAAAAAACAAGTTTGTACACTCCATTGCCTATTCCAAGTAGGTCATGGGAGATTTACCGATGGATTTCATATTGGGTTTGCGAGGACAGCAAGAGGTCGTGATTTGATTATGGTGGTGGATATGTTTTCAAAGATGGCACATTTTGTACCATGTAGGTGAACCACAGATGTCATTATGGCAGCCAATCTCTTCTTCAAAGATATTGTGCGCTTGCATAGTCACCCTAAGACCATCACATCCGACCGAGACACGAGGTTCCTTAGCCACTTTTGGAGAACTATATGGGGAAAAATGGGAACTAAATTGCAATTTAGTAGTGCTAACATCCACAAACTAATGGAAACTGAGGTGGTTAATAGGCATGTTGGTAACATGTTAAGAACCTCTTAGTTCGAGAAAATTTGAAATTATGGGACTTGGTGGTACCACAAGCTGAGTTCGCATGCAATCAAATTGGTCAACCAAAAAAACTCCATTTAATGCGATCTATGGGATATCACCTTTGCATTTTTATGATCTAGCCCATTTACTTATCCTTGAGAATGTTGATGTAGATGTTGCAAGTATACCTGAATTCATGAAGGAGTTACATAAAAAGTTTCAAAAGAAGTTGGAGGAAAGCTACACCAATACTGAGATGTTGTGAATCGACATTAAAGGCTACAACTGTTCAAAGTGTGAGACTTTGTTATGGTGTATCTCAGGCTAGAGCGATTTCCTGTTGGTCCCTCTGGCAACTCAAAGCAAAGAAGGTTGGCCCTCGTAAAACCAAAAAAAACAAAAATCAATGACAATGCCTATGAAGTAGAGCTGCCAAAAGGGTGGAATATCTCCCCAATCTTCAACGTGTAAGACCTATTCGAGTATCTTGGTGAAGGCAACCCAAAGGAGTCGAGTCTTTGCCAACCCGGGGAGGATGATGCAAATTGCATCTAGAAGCTTGCTAAACCCGGGAAGTGTTTGTCATTATCTCTTTCTTAGGTTGGTCATTTGGGATTTGTTAAGTTCTTTTGTAACTTTTAATTTGGGACTTTCTTGGGTTTAGAGTTAAAGTCAAGGGCTAAAGAGTTTGGTGTAGAGACAAGTATTTTAATGTGCGAAAAGTGTTCATGAGTCCAAAGGTCAAGATGTCTAGTTCCAATGCATGGGAATTCAACTTCATGCATGGGAACTAGGGTGCATGGAGGTTGCATGCAAGCAAGTTGATGTATGGGAAACAGGGAACAGGGGTAATCAAGTCATTTTCATATCTTATTAAGGATATGTTGGTCATTGTCTAGCTCCAGTGAATGGGTTCTTATATATTGTTGGAACAGTGGAATGGTTTTGGTGTTAATTTGATTAATGAAATTGAAAATTTCGTCCCCCTTGGCGTAGAGAGAGAGAACGTGTGTGTTCCTAACCTAGAGTTGGAGGGCCATCTACTTAGTGTAGTGACAAGAGTAGGGGCTGAAAATCCCTTGCTCTTTCATTCCCTTGATAGAGATCAAGGTAGCCCGGTCATTGTTGTATAATCGGAGTAGGATTTATCCTTTCCGATGCCAGTTTTGCACTAGGGTTTAACCGAAATTGTCAAGAGAGAGCTTAGATCAACTAGATCTGAAGTCAAGTCTCAAATTTAGTTTAGGGGTTTAGATTTTTTATTTTCTATATAGTTTTTCTTAATTGTTTATGATTTTTCTTTTTCTCTATTTCCTTATCTTTTTATTTTTCCTGAAGTTTTTCAATTATTTTTTTGGGATTATTAGTCCCTCTTGGGAGACTCAAGCATCACCAAGCTAACTCGCTCCAAGCACCTGCCGATTCCCAGAGTGAGTGCTGGTTTTTGGATTCTGATTACCAATGAATATGAATACAGTCAATAGGGAAAATCGTAAGCTATTCCTGCATGGACCACCCAGACATCCTATCAAGGTTTTCATGCATAAGAAGGTTCTAAAACCAGATTCAGAAAATGCAAGTGTATCTGCATGGGGCAATTTCATTTAATAGATCACCTTAGAGCACCCATTATTGGATACTGTGTGCCAGCATAATACAGGAGCCGGAAGAAATAACCATTTTCGAAAGAAGCTGCATATTTCAATCTCTTGTCTCTTCCCATTGCCTTCAAATAAAAAGAAGCATAAGAACATGAAGAAATGTATTCTTGGGGAGTTAATAAACTCAGAGAATATTATGTTTGCAGCTAAAAAGAAGTGTCCTTACTTGCATTATGCCACTTGAACTGGGTAAATCCTAAACAAAAGACAAACCAAAAAAGAGAATATAAGAGAAAGAACTGAAATTAATTGAAACCAATGGGATTTACACAGTTCTTCCCAAATGATCAATATATGAAAGAAAAGACATGCGGTCAATTCATAAAACTATCATATAGGAAAACTATTATAGGCTAGTTACGCATGGATAACAGTCAAGAAAGTTATTAGTTGAAGCACGAACGTATATAAGGAAAACCTAGAAAAGCAAACACATACGGATGCGTTTCTTGTAGAGCAAGATCAAGTTCAGCCTAGATGTCTTCTTTTTTTTTTCTTTTTTTTTTTGTTCGCCACTAACTTCAGGCTACAAAATAACATCGATATACCAACTGCCAATTAGCTGAGGCTCTCACCACTAACTTAACCCAAATTGAAGAAGTCTTATGAGTACATTTATTTTAATAAATGAAATAATTTATATTTAGGGTAAATTTCAAACTAGTATATTCCCCATCAAAGGCTCGATTCTTATTTTTTTGTGGTACCTTAAAAATTTCACATTCAAGCTTCTCTTAACATTCAGTAATACCAAGAATATCAATAATATCCCTTACCACTTTATTTCTTGTCCCACATGCCCAACATTGAATTTTATTTCTATATTTTAGAAATGTTTTTCCTTTCAATAAAGGTTTATTCACATGTTCCAAATTTTAATTTTACAATTACAGATGTTTATCAATCATTGTATTTATGACCATTCCATGGAAAATATTGTAGTTCTAACTTCAATCAAAAGATAGACAAACATATATCAGTGATTTAGATCAGCAAAGATAGTTCTAAAATGCATCAAGACATTTTCATCTAAAATATTGCAAGAGAAGTATGCAAGGGAATATTGGAACCACAAGTCTTAGCGTATGCATTAAAAGCAACAATTAAAAATCATCGATCCAACTTGGAATTGCCCAAGTAAGCTAGGATCTGGAGATGGGCGTTTTCCGGTTTGAGGAACCCCAGAATTACCTCGATTCTTCCGGTTTCTTACTCTTTTGTAATTTTTCTTTATCCATACATCATTAACTAGGTGAATCAAGATGGGAATCGGAGATCTGACTCAGTTTCTTGGGGGACTAAGTCAGACCCCATTTCGTTTTTAGGCTACTGATTAAAAGACAAAAAATATCAATACTTGTATATTTCTTAAAAGCACTGCCAGCAGATTTTGGCAATTTAAAATTAAAGGCATGTTCAGATATGCTAGTGATTGCAATGCATGAGCAGTCTTAAAATTTAGAAGACAAGGATCCTAAGTGGAAAACCTCAGAGAGAGAACTGATTTCACCTAATGATGGTTCCTAAGGCTACTTCTGAATTGTAATGTACAATGATCTCAAGCAAAAAGAAAAGCAGAAAGTCCAAGGGAAAAGAATTATTATCAAGGTAGAAGAAGACGTACTGATCAAAATTTGAATTACTTTATTTTATTTTTTTTTGTCAAGGTGGTAGAAGATGGGTTTTCATAGCACTACGTCTTAAGTTCCATTTCTATGTAACCTTATCAATGTGAATTACATTACTGAGGTGCTTTACCTCATGCTCTAAATATGTTGGACACAATGTGAGACCCATAATGCCCTCAAGGTAGATATTAAAAAATGGGTGGTTCTCAAATTCAAAGGGTACAACTACTATACAGCTTTGGGATGGAAAAATGCCTAAAACACAAACACAACACACAAAAAATGGGTCATTCTCAAATTCAAAGGGTACAACTACTATACAGCTTTGGGATGGAATCTATGCACTAAGCAATTATAGCAGGAACTTTTCCAAAGTAAGTACTCAGGACACCACCTAACAAAAAACTACACTTTAGAAATATAGACTGGTAAGGCTTGTCCCAATTCTATTATGCTTTTTGTGCATGATATGGATGTTTTGGAATTAGGATGGCATTTTTTCATTTTAAGGGTTAAGTAATATGCAGTTGGGTGAGAGTCCTTGTAGAAAATTCGTTAACTTAACCATTTTAAGATTTGTATCGAAGTAGCAATAAATTAACAGCAGCATTAGAGTTCTTTCAAAATTCCATACCCTACATGGAAAATCTACATTGACGCAGAATTACTATTCCAAATGGTACCCAAACATAGGAAAGGGGCTGGGATCGTGGTGGTAGCATGCCCACACCCAGTTACCACATTGTGGTATCCATTCCTACCGTTGACACCCCTAATTAACACCTTCAAAAATGTAACTCCCAATCTATTGAAAAAACTGGTAGGGGCCTGTAAAAAAAAAAAAAAAAAGGGTAATCAAAACAGTCAATATGACTAGAAAGTTAGATATCCTACTAGGTTACCATGTAGAAAGATAGAATGTCTAATTGCGAGAAAGATAGAAATAACAATTCAACAAACCTTAAGACGGGGATTGACAAGTATAACAGGGCGGTTACCAGCAGCATCAGTCATAGCTTTTAGATCCTGCACATTAAGTTGGGGAGAATGGAGAAACATAATAACAGATCAAATGGAAACAATATGTAAGAAAAGTTCAATGCATAGAGCAAATTTTTGCATTTTTACTCACATCAATTATACAGTTACCAACAGCATTCTGTGGAGAAACTAAAATGAATATATCATCTTGCTCATTGACGTCTTTGGCACCTAGAAATCAATTAAGATAAAAATATTAACAAAATCCCAGACTAATTGACCAAACTTTAGCTCTTTAGCCTAGTTCATAAAAAGTACCCTGAATCTGTAGAATCTGTAGCAGTGAAATGTACAATTTTATCAAGAATATGAGAATAGATGATACAATATTTCTGGATCACTCACCTTGCAAAATGAAATTATAAAGAAATATTACAGAAAGCCCATGTATACATCAATATAAATCTAAAGCTTCAATTCTTCTATCCACTTTGACACTTTAAACCATAGATGGTATGTGCACAACTTCAAAACATTTGTAGAATGTTGTGTAAAGTAACTTACATAATAACATGCTAAAAAACTGTAGATGCAAAAGATTTACAATATTTCCTAGAAAGAAATTTGAAGATAGCAATATGTTTGATCAATAAGATTAGGGACTGTATATTATGAGATCATTTACCTTTGGTACATAGGGGTTACAATTACCTATAACCATCCAATGTGAAATCTGATGGCTTAGGTGTCATAAAGCTCAAAAACATTTCTTTTGAACTTTGTAGCTAGTCAATATAATAAATGCAACCGCCCAATTTCACATCTAATGGTCAAGACTAATTGTGACCTCATCATCATCATCATCATTGTCAAAACCTTTTCTCAAGTAATTGGGATCGGCTACATGAATCATGGTCCACCATTCTACTCTATTAAGGGTCAACCCTCAGTGAGGCCATAAGTCCCCATATCTTTTCTCACTACTTCCAACCATATCCTTTGGGCCTACCCCATACCCTTTTGAGCCTACCACTTGAACTAACTCGCACATCCTAATAGGTACTATACTAGGTTTGCACAGCACATGGCTAGCTCACGCAAGTCTACTCTCTCATCTTATCGCCTATTGGTGCTACAACTAAATTCTCCTAAATGTATTTATTTTGAATTTTATCCTTTCTTGCCTTGCCACTCATCCGTCTCAAAATCCTCACCTCAGCTACACTCATTCTATGTGCATGTTGTTTCTTGACTGCCCAACATTCCGTCCCCTAAAGCAAATCCTGTCTCATAGCCGTCCTATAGAACTTGTCCTTCAGCTTCATTAGTATGGGCGAACTCATTGTGACCTCCATGTACTAAATATAAATGGTTTCATTGTATAATTTTCCATAAGATATTCAGGAATTGAAAATTGTCAAGCACATCATACTCATTACCTAAAAGTTTGTTTTTTCATAAAAGAAAAGAGATCCAAACAACGACATGAGTGTGTTTCTTTAATACTAAAAGAAATTCAACACTAATTTCTGAAAGAATCAGCACAGTTTGTATTAACATCACCACATATGACAATGTTTTAGACATACATAAGGTGGAAAAAGTTCTAACCTTGATGATTTTAAATGAGATTCAACACGAATAAATGCTACTACCTAGTATGGAAACTGTGGTTATTCAGGAAGAAAGCTATTTTTGAGATTGGTCCTCCACATTTACAACAAGTATTCACAAAAATGAGAGTATAAGTTGTGATGAAGTTAGTATTATTATTATTATTTCTCTTTAGGAGACTAAAATTGGGTTTGGAGTTACTAGATCATTTATTTTTCTCTCTCAGGGTATTTGTATCTTTTTTTTCTTGCAAAGAACTGAGGGGTATAGTTGGACGTTTAACTTTGAAGAGATAGAGGACTAGAATTTAATTGTGATTAAGTTTCTTAAGGAGCAAGTTAGGTTTCTGGATTTCCTTTTATAAATATGGTTAAGTTTCAACAAGGAAGAGAAAAAAAGAAGAAGAATTAATCTTTGGGCTTTATGAAAAACGTTTTTGGGGTGGACTCCCTAGCAGACCTAGAGAGATGATCAAATCACTCCTTTGGGGTTGGACTTCCTTGCAAACCCAGGGAGAGGATATATTGTCTTGCCCTTTTAAAATGTTTATTTTTCTTGTTCCTTTCGTTCCCTACTTCAATTGGTATCTAACCCTTGAGATACATACATAACGATGCCATAAAAAACATTTAATGATCCACTGATGGAGCACTTGGATCATAACTCAAGAATGCTAAAGAAGACTTCATAGAAAGCGATGCCAAAATAATGTAAGAGCTACTACAAGATCTACTAAACAGATTGCAACATGTGCAACACAAATATGAAAAGGATGGAGATAAAAAATTGCCCCCTAATTAAAGTAACAACCAAACACTACTATAGGCTCCGACAATAGATAATGAAGAACCCATCAAACCAATCAAAAGATATGAAATACAAGCCATTAAAGGCAAGAAAGATTTTAGGAGTCATTGCAAATTTCACGGACTTCCATATGAAGTTCCAAAGTAAATAGTCTATTATTTGGCAAAATATGATGCAAGGAGTGCCAAGACAAATGGTGGGACCACATCACCAATTATTGGAGATGCCTGAGAAGGATGCGATGGATTTCACACACTCAAGGTTGAGCTTCTCCCAACCCCAGGAAAATGATGCAGTTAGTTTATATTTTGTAAATAAAATTTTTTTAAGAGATTAAAATTAAGTTTGGGGTTATTTCTCTTTTACTTTTTATCTTAGAGTATTGGCGTATATTTGTAGAGAATTGAGGGGTAGATTTGGAATTTGATTTTGAAAAGATGAATGGCTATGATTTAGTGGTGATTAAATTTCTTAAGTTAGGTTTTAGGTTATCTTCTATAAAAATGTAGGTTTGGACAAGAAAGAAAAGAAGAATTAAGTTTGGGTCTTTTGAAAAGAATTTTTAGGATGGACCCTCCACAGACTAGAGAGATGGTCAAAACTCTCAACCTTTAGGGTGGACTCCCAACACACCCAAAGAGGATGAACCCTCCTGCAGAACTAGAGAGATGGTCAAATCTCTCAACCTTTGGGGTGGACACCCTGCATACCCAAAGAGAGAGTATAATTATGTTTTTAATTTTCTGGTTTGTTTTATTTTTCCTTTCTCACTCTTCCCTACTTTAAGTTGTCACAAATTGATATAAGCATCATGAACTGTCCCATAATAAAACCAGTTGCTCCTAACACCTCCTTCTCGGTTCCTTCTTCCATAACCCGAGCTCAGAGAAGGAAGAGGTAAGAGGGTCCTATAGAGAATGTGGTAAGAAATCCATAGTAGAGGCCGACCACAACGATCGAATTTATTATCTTCATGCATAAGGATAACAGATTACCTAGAGGAAAAGATTTCAAAATCATCACAAACCCCCTTTATTCTTTTGTTAGCCACTCTACAATTCAATTATGCAGCTGCAACAAGTGTTGTCGTGTCCTATCCACTGATCGTAACACCGACATCAATTTTTTCCCTTGATTAATAACGGAGCTTTGCAGCATTTTATCCACACCCATATTGCCCATATACCTAAATTTTGGAAAAAAGGAGATTCCAAATCGAGGAAAAATGGGCTCACTAAAAACATCTAATTTTAAATTTTGTTTAAGTTGAAAATTATCCTATTGGTGAGGATGGTCAAGGGCCAAGAAGCAATAGTAGTCTGTACATGACCAAGAACAAATACAAAAGGCACTCCTAATTAACCAAGCCAACAATCTGATTATAAATATCTTGAATTTGGTAATCCACAGGAAAAATGATATGGTAAAAATTATCATAAAAGGTCATCACAATTGTCACAGATCATTATCACAACAATCATTTGAGTCTTAGAAGGTAACCATTGTCCTGATGGCCTCGTCTATTTTGTAATTGAGACACATTCAAATTATAAAACTAAAGACCCATGAAATTGATGACCCCAATGGTAAAGAGTTTTACCATTTCTGGGTTTAGCTCTGGAATATTATTTAGTATTTTTGGTTAAGAGTTTGCAAAGAACGGGTTGGGACTATTAGTGAAGAAAGACTTCAGTTTTAACCTCTTGTGTCATCCAAGTTACATAATCCTACGTAAAGGCTTATTCTTTTATTTTCTATATGGGTGTATACAACCCAATTTAACCTAGCAACACCAAAATGCATTATTCTAACTGTCAGTAATTAGATATCAATTTAATAATTCGAATGCAGAAAAATGTTTGGATGCATATATGTATGCATGAAACATGACAAACGGAATGCCTATTTTTATACGTATTTTGATGATCCCTCCAAAATAACAAATTAAATAAAACACCTAACAGCAAAATATGCAAGTACACACAATATAGAAGTGCTGATCTTATAAACTATCATGTTGCTTCAACATCACCAAAATAACAAATTCCTCATTCCATTTCTAGAATGATTGCAATCTCATATTCTATGTAACTCAGTGACTAAAGAGAACAAAGCAAATGACCACTATTAAATTTGTTGTACAAAAATATGCATGTCTGCTTTAAGACTTATTTGCATAACGAGCCAACCATTCTTAACTCTAAATATGGTCCTTCTTTAAATCATTGCGCAAAGTTTTGAGGTAACATGTAGATTGAAGCAGATACATTATGAAAGGAAATGCAATTAAAATGACGTTTAAGTGATTTGCAACTCGCTCGTAATGGCAATAATAATCATCTCATATGCTCCATTGGAATTTACATAAGTTAAACTAATTTACCGTTAATGTGATTGAAAATTGCTGAGCATGTGTAGAGACTAGTAATTGTTTCGAAGGATCATGAAAGGAAATAACAAGATATCAAGAACAACTGGCAAATGTGAAGACTAAGTACTGAGGGCCATCCTAAATATCAGTTTTAGAATTACTTCCAATGCACCATGTTTTTGTTTCTAGTATTTTTCTCCTTAATAAAGGCACAATGTAGTAACTAGCTCTACCTATAGATCCAATACTGACAAAGCTTCCTAGTGCGCCATGTTCACCCCAATCCATGAACTCCAAGATCTTTCGAGTTCCAGCAAGTTGCAAAGGCATCCCAGAAAGAGCACCTTCACCCATGGAACCTTGAACACAAACCTGAGGAGGAAATGACCACTTGATACTCTACCATTTTCTCCCACTTTCTTAGGTTAGAGATAGAAAATTCCAATATAGAGAAAGACAACACCACAATATGAAGCTACCTTTACACGCTTTCCATCATCAGCAAATGAGAGCGCAAGAGTTCGGACTAGTTCCATTAGCGTGCCAATTCTGTAAACATCCTGAATCAAAGACCATTAAAATTCTAACTCTCAATAATAGAAGAAAAAGAGTGTAGTAGCAATAAAATCAAGAAAAAGAATGAGATTTACCATTTCTGGGTTTAGCTCTGGAATATTATTCTCCACCTAGCACATTGGAATGGAAATGAAGATCAAACCACAACATAGCAGACAATCATATAGCTCCAAAACCTAAAAGTTTCACAAACTGAGACCTTGGCAATACAAGCATCCAAATAAAAAAAAGTAATGCAACATTAAAACTCTAAAAATACCATAACTTGGAAACTTGGATAACACGAGGACCATTCTACAATGATGCAGCTTATCATGGTCTATTAGTTTCAAAGGAATTTTATCCAAGGGAAAAGATCCCACATTAAGATCCAAAGAGAGACATAAGAGAACTGGTAGATCATCAAGTTCATTGTACTAGGGCTAGGATTTGACAAGAGATGCAAAAAGAAAAAGTGAAGAAAAAATCATGCTTAGACGAAATAAGATGACAATTAAGATGTTTAAGATATAAAAAGCGATATCAAATGGGAACTTCACAACTGCATAAATAGAATATCACTAATGGGCTTAAATGCCTAAATACATTTCAAATTGTTGCCAATGGCACAAACGGAAGACCATTCTGACCTCAAAACAGAGACATGCCAGTTAGAGATATGGCACTCAATATAAATCCATTAACACTCGATACCATGATGAATTCTCTATAGCCGCAAACAAAAGGCGGCAATTTTACAATTTGATATCAAAGATCCTCTTTTATGTGGGTATTCACATTAGAAAGTCTGTCATCAATTGCTAGCACTCCGGTATGATAAGGTGAGAGTTTCAAGGTCTGCACATTAAAATATAAAGCAGTCATGCAGGCCATGAAGAGTTGAATGGGTAATGATAGAGTCAAGCTGACTGTTTAATTTATAAATTTAGGAAGAAAGTCCCACTACTACGTCAGTTTATTCTGGCTATTTTCACAACTATGTAATGATATCGAGAATCCTACACAACTCAAGAAACACCTTATGATACTAAATTTATGGACTCCAATTGTTGAGATATTTTCTCAGCATTGAAGTTTCCCACCCAATAAGGAACACCTTATTTTGCAAAGGAAACATGTTAAGGACTTGCAGAAGAAAATGTGGAAAATGGGATCAAGACCTGTGGAGACTCCTATTGAGCATAATCACAACTAGATCAAGAGCAGTTGTTGAAGAATCTACGAACATACCAGCGATAGGTTCCACATCACATCTAACTACCAATCACTAGACCAGATCTCCTCGCTTGCATGCCACATGAAGGATGTTGTAGTATCTTAAGTCATTTTCCTTCTAAAGAATATAGTTTTCAACACATGGGCATCCTCATGTTTCAGCTTGTTTAATGTAAACTGGGCAAGCTCATACATTAGCCTCCCAAAATGAAACTTTCTAGACAACCTACCCCCAACAAAGTTTCTTTAAGCAACTTTTTCCCTAAATTGAACTTTTCTAAAAAATGCCCCCCAAAGTAAAAAATGTCATATTTTTTTGACGAAAATGCCCAGTGTCGGACCGCCACTATTTTGTGCCAGACCGCATGCCCAAAGTGCTGGACCACCCCTATTTTGTGTCGGACCACATGCATTTCAAAAGCCCAAAGTGTCGGACCGCCCCCATTTTGTGCCGGATCGCATGCCCAAAGTGTCGAACCGCCTCTATTTTATGCTGGACCGCATGCTTTTCAGAAGCAAAGTGCCGAATCGCCCCCATTTTGTGTCGGACTGCATGCCCAATGTGCCAGACCGCCCCTATTTTGTGCCAGAACGCATGCTTTCCAGAAGCAAAGTGTCGGACCACCCCCCTTTTGTGCTGGACCGCATGCTTTCCATAGGGTATTTTGGTCTTCATTTTATCTTTATTTTATCTTTTTATGACTTGGGGTGTATTTGTTAGGAAAGTTAAATTTGGGGTAAAAAGTGAAAAAAAGTTTGGTTGGGGGTAAGTTGCATAGAAAGTCTATTCTTGGGGGTTATTTATAATTTTGCCTTGATTTACGGTTCAAAGGGATCGAGATCGGCAAATATTGTTTGCCGAGACTCAAACTAAGCTTAACGAGCTAGGCCAATCGAGTTACAAAACCCTAAATGCCTAGGCCTAGAGCACAACCGATAAGGGTTAGCAGGTTATCCCTTGATGAGGTCAGAGTTGCCTAGGGTGGTGAGCCAAGAGATTGTGTGATCCTTGTATGTGATTTGGGGGCCTGTAGGGACGAGGGCCAAAGCCTCATCTTAAATCATCAGACGGCATGTACACATGATAGCCGTATCAGGAAGCAAATCACCATTGAGGGTGATACGTGTACATGTGCGAGAGATAAACCCTATATGCACCATTTGAATTGTGTGTACACAGGTCTATGTGACCTACGACTTGTCTCTAGGGGAGAACTTGTAATCCATAGACTAGGATTGTGTCCCCTCACCTGTTGGCTGACTTTGGTAGCCCAATCATGAATCCCTAGTGGACTGTGGGTCATGGAAACTACTGGGTCAATTTGAGAAAGTGGGTGTAGTTTATAGTCCTCAATAAAAGATGCAGAACTTCAGTAATTTGGAACATTTCCCACTTTGCACATGGACATAGGCTAGACATCTGAAGATCCTCAGCATAAAGTAGTCTACCGGCTTTCCTGTCCACATCTCCTCTGAAATTTTGCAATCAATCGCTTTAGATGGTGACCTATTAACGATGAAACATGCCATGTTAACTGCTTCTGCCTATAAACTTTTCTTCAAATCTGCATTCAATCTCATACTACGAGCTCTTTCCAAAAGAGTCTTGTTCATCCTCTCAACCACACCATTTTACTGAGAGTATCTGATGTGGTAAAGTGACGTACAATCCCCTCTTGTTTACAGAATTCTTGAAATTCCCTAGACTTGTACATCCCTCCATTATCTGATCTCAAGCATTTCAGTTTCTTTCCTGTCTTCCTTTCTACCTCTGCTTTCCATTGTTTAAACTTCGTGAATGCTTCACTTTTGTGTTTCATGAAGTAAATCCAGACCTTTCTTGAGTAATCGTCAATGAAGGTAATGAAGTATTATGCCCCATCCTTGGATTTGATTGGTGAAGGCCCCTATACATCAGTGTGTACATAGTCTAGTATATCCTTGCTCGTATGAATTGCAGTCTTGAATCTAATCTTGCACAGTTTACCGAAAACATAATACTTACAGAAATCCGGTTTATAGGCTCTGACACCCTTCAACAATTTTTTTTTATGAAGTTTCATCATACCTCGTTCACTCAGATGCCCTAAACGCATATGCCACAGATTTGTGTCATCTGTGTTGGACTCAATATCTGTGGTTACAGAAGCTCCATCTGTAACTGGATTCCCTATCAACCTGTATAGGTTCCCAATCATCTGACCTTTCATGACAACCATAGATCCCTTACTAACTTTAAAGACTCCACCTGTTGTTGTATACTTGCAACCATTCAAATCAAGAGCCTCTAGAGATATTAAGTTTTTCTTTAATTATGGGACGTGCCTCACATCTGATAAGGTTCGTACTATCCCATCAAACATCTTGATTTTGATAGTTCCTATTCCAATGGTCTTGCATACTGCATCGTTTCCCATTAGAACAGACTCTAAGTCTAAGCAATGCATCTTTCTAGGTTTTGAGAAGGGAGTAAAGGCATTCAAGCTTTGGGATCCTACTTCACATAAGGTTGTGCTTAGCAGGAATGTTGTGTTTGATGAATCTCACATGGTGAAGTCAATCAACATGCAAGATAACAAAGTGCAAGTAGATGAAAGTGATGAAGAAAAATCAACGGTCCAGGAGGAGCTAGAAGAGTCTGAAACACCAGAAGAGGAAAAATCATCTAGCAGCATACCAGAACAGCAGCAATCACATGGTGAACCCTACAGTTTGGCAAAAGGCAGAACGAAGCGTATTCACAAAGCCCCTGTGAGATACGGCTTTGAAGACATGGTAGCCTTTACTCTAACAGTTGGTGCTGGGGAAATCAACTCATCCGAAGATGCTCTAAGTGATGCACAAAGTGATAAATGGATGACTGCCATGATGGAGGAGATGGAGTCTCTGAAAAAGAACAAGACTTGGGAGCTTGTCAAGAGGCCCAAGGGAAGGAAAGTGATTGGGGGCAAGTGGATCTTTCAAAAGAAAGAGGCAGCAACAGAAAAAGAATGTGAGAGATTCAAGGCTAGGCTCGCAGCAAAGGGCTTCGCTCAGAAGGAGGGAGTGGACTACAATGAAATATTCTCTCCGGTTGTCAAGCACACTTTAATAAGGATATTACTTGTTTTAGTAACCATGTTTGATTTGGAGCTAGAACAGCTTGACGTGAAGACAACGTTTCTTTATGGCGATTTGGAGGAACAAATCTTTAAGGAGCAACCTGAAGGCTTCAAGGTGCATGGAAAGGAATATTAAGTTTGCTTGCCCAAGAGATCGCTTTATGGTCTTAAGCAATCTCCCAGGCAGTGGTATAAGCGCTTCGACTCTTTCATGGTGCGGATTGGCTATTCAAGAAGTGAGTATGATTGTTGTGTTTATTTTAAAATTCTTAATGATAATTCCCTTATTCTCTTGATGCTTTATGTTGACGACATGCTCATCGCTGTCAAGAATGCATGTGACATAACTTCTCTCAAGTCTATGTTAAGTTTTGAGTTTAATATGAAGGATCTAGGGGCTGCTAATTGGATCCTTGGTACCGAGATTCATAGAGATAGAAGTGTAGGTGAACTCTAGGTAACTCAAAACATGTATGTTGAAAAGGTGCTGAAGCTTTTCAACATAGAAAAGGCCAAGTCAGTTAGCACTCTATTGGCGAGTCACTTTAAGTTATCTGAACGGCAGTGTCCCAATACGGATGAGGAGATAGAGTAGATGTCTCTGGTGCCCTATATTAGCGCAGTCGGAAGCCTCATGTATGCTATGGTTTGTAGCAGGCCGAATTTATCTCATGCTGTTAGTGTTGTCAGTCGATACATGAGTAATCTTGGAAGGAAGCATTGAAATGCTATTAAGTGGATTTTTAGATATCTGAGCGCGACGTCAAATCTCGAAATTATGTTCAGCAGGAAGATAAGCTCTATAGAATTGGTGGGTTATGTCAATTCCGAGTATGCTAGTGATTTAGAAAAGCGAAGGTCTACTACAGGGTATGTCTTCACACTAGCAGGTAGACTTATTTCATGGAAGGCAATGCTTCAACCCATGATTGCCTTGTCTACGACAGAGGCAGAGTACATGACAGCAGTTGAGGTTGCAAAGGAGGCGATCTGGTTGACTGATTTGGCTCGTGAGTTGGGGGTGGAGCAAGAAGGTACTGTATTGCATTGTGATAGTCAGAGTGCCATAAATCTTGCAAAGAATCAAGTGTTTCATACAATGACAAAACACGTTGATGTGAGATATCACAAGATCAGGAAGCTTGTGTCAGAAATAATCATTCACCTAAAGAAAATTCATACGAATGACAACCCTGCAGATATGCTTACAAAGCCGGTCACCACGGAGAAGTTCAATGTCTCTCATTGTTGAGAGTGAGAGAAGCACCCATGGCAGGTGGGGGTGCAATAGCGTACCTTTATGGAGGTACGGGGATGAAGGAATCTTCAGGGTGGTTCGACAAAATTCAAGCCAAGGAAGAGATTGTTGAGGATTGATGTCTTGTATTCTGAGGAAATATATCTGTCAAGGTTCGGATATATCTGTACATGGGATTCGATATATCTGGAACTTGATATATATATCTGTACAAAGGTATTTCAATAATTTGTACCATCTATCTAGGACTCGATATATATCGTTGCGATTGGATGTTCATCCAAAGTAAGGGGTTAAGGGAAAAATGCAGATCTCTTTGTAATTAGATTAAAAAAAAAAACAGAGAGGCGTGAGGAAGAGAGCGAATTGTAACCCTATTCTCTATTGCCAGTAAAGAAGCTTTAATCTCCCGTGGACGTAGGCACATTGCCGAACCACGTATATCTTTGAGTAGTGGTTGATTGTTTATTTCTTTTGTGTTTGTTTCTTCTTTCTTTTTTTTCGTGGATTGCTTTGCGTTTCTACACCCTGAGGCCAATCGATGAACACCACGATCCACAAGAATCGACTACGCTCTAATACCACCTGACACAGTATAAAATTAACCTGCAAATACCACACGACAAATTAACCGCGTTTTAGAGAGAGAAATAAAAATCGTGAAGGAAATCAGGAGAAGAAAGAACAAAGCGTGTAGATAACAGTATTCCGGTACGGGCCCACAAGCACAAGAGAAGAAACAATACCCACGAAGGACTCTATCTATGATCTCAAAAGATGAATTTTTTTTCATTAACAAAATTCCATCCCCCTTACAATTTGGGCGCTTCCTTTCTTTTATACATTTCCAACTTTCTAAAACTTCCTATAGAAAAGGAAATGTTAATCTCAATAGGTGCTTTACATATCACCAAACCAATTAGCCAAAAAAATCATGTAAGCCTTGTCCTTATCCCAAAAGATAAGGAAAAAATTATTCATACCCAAATCATCTAGTCCTATTTTTTCTAAAGATAAGTCTTCAAAATAAATGTAACCTCCAATAATTTTAAAAGAAAGCTTACTACAGATTAAGACTAAATCTTGAGATAAATTCCTAACTTGCAACAAAACTTTCTAAAAACGGACTTTTAAATAATAAACCAAATATAAGCTTCCCTAAAAAAATAGACTCTATCAAACCAACCCAAAAATCCTATTTTTAATAATTAACCCTAATAAATAAAAATAAGAATTCTACTCAAACTCTAAAATAAATTAACAAAAATAAAATTAAAATTGGTAGCATCCAAATTTTGATCTGCATCACCGGGCATGCGCCAAGTCCACGACATGGCTGGCTTCACGTGGCTTTGTTGCCCCTTTTCCCCTTATTGTTTGTTTTCTTTTTCCTTTGGGTATATTAGGCCTGGTATCGTCCTAAACAGGTCAGCTCCGTGCTTGGACCAAGGCCATTCAGCCTAGCCCAGTTGACCCGAGCTTAGGATGGCCCTATGGGGACCCAGGCTAGGCTCGGGTCAGAGCTGTCTCGGCCCATTGCTAGCCCTACCTCTACCAGTGTTTAAAACTTAGAGAGATGACTTTTGGACTTACTTGATCTATCACCTCGGTCTACTACTTGCCACATGGCTAGCATCTAAAATGAAAAAGGAAAAAATGTTGACTTGATGAGTCCTTATCAAGTCTTGTGAAATCGACGAGTAATGTAGAAAGGAAAGGTGGGAAACCAGATCCACTTTTTCTCGAACCTCAAACAAGTAAAAATCAGCAATAATGGATAAACAATATGGCTGTATATCAAGTCAAGAAAAGAACTTTCTTATTTAATAAAATAAAATTCACTCCAATAACATAAGCATTCCATGATGTGACGTCCTACCCTTTATAAGCCTATAAAACCCTAAAATTAACTTGAGATCCTAGTAAAGAATTTAAGACTCTAAAATACCCCTAAACAATACTAAAGTTCTAATAATACCCTGTGAAGAATAACCTGTGAGCGGTACCCCTTAACAATAAACTAAATATTGGATATTAACGCCACAATATAATTCCTAGAAAATTAAACCTAGTGAACAAGTAAAATGTACACCCACATCAATGAAATTAAAAAAAATATAATTAAAATTTTCAATCACCCAACTCTTGATTTCCATCAACGAGTTGCCTAGGACTTAGTCACGTTCAGTGCAATCTTGTCCCTAGTGAACCCAAAAAGTATATTTTTGGTACCTAGTGGACAACTAATGTTGGGGTATATGGCCAGCAAACGCCTTGTGAGCATGTAAAACCTATGACTATAGTGATATTGTATTCTACTAGAAATGTGGTCCATGTGGGACCAGAGGGGCATGCTCTGTAGTTTTTGTTAACTCTCCTTTGTTGGGTGGTTTAAACCTGGTAAGGGAGCCCAAAATCCTTTAGCCCTAAGCATAAGTCACAACTGTGAGGGTTTGCATTTAGCCCCTGCTGAGGTTGGAGAGATGTCCAATGTAGATTAGTCAGGAGAATGTTGGTCTCTTCTGTGTGGTTAGTGACTTTTAAGGGCAAGGGCCAAAATCCTCAATATTACCACTGCATGGCATGTACATATGATAGCCGCATCTGTGGACGATGACCTGTTAGTGTAAGATGTGTACCTGTGTTGAAGAGAGGCGTCTTTCACCATTGCGATAATGTGCACATATCCATATGGATATGACTTGTCCTTAGGGGAACTTGTATTCTACAAACTAAATCCATGTTCCCTATATTTATTAGCCAATTTTGATAAACCAAGCATGAGCCCTTATGATACACTGCGGGTCATGGGCTTTATTGGGTTGGTTTGAAAAGATGGATGTGGACCACGAGAAAGCATATGTGGAGTGCCTTAGTTATTTCGTGTTACTTTGACCTGTTGGATCCAATTCTCTTTTAATTATGTTTAAATACCGTTTTAGAAATATAATTGATCACTAAAATGAATATAAATTGCATTAGATATATTATTTTTGCATCATAAATTTTGCAGAAAAATTTTGGCCACTTGAAAAATGAGGGGTCCACGTGTGGTGTGGGCCATGGGGCCCACAAGGGGTCTCCATGACCCATATGCCCCATTTTTGGAGAGTTCCTTCTCTTTCCCTCTTATATGATATTACTTAGTATTACATCATATTTTGTTTTATATATTGTGAGGGAAAGGGAGGAAGGTAGCCTATGAGATTTTGGAAAGTGTCTCCATACCTTTGAAATTTTTAATAAGAGAACTATATTGCTAAAAATTCATAATTTAAAAGAGAATGGGTTTAGGAAGGTAAGGGATAAGGACTTAGTTTAGGGAATGAATGACTGAGATTAAAAGCTTCTCTCATAGGTTACTGTAGATAAATGGTCTTGGTTGAATCTTAATAAAATGGAAAACCCTAGTTTTTGAGACACCATTATGGAATTAAGACATGGGAAATTCTAACCCAAGAGACACCCAAGTGACCTCTCTCTCTACCTCCCACGTTATTCTCTCTCTTGCCTTGTGGGGTGTCATACCCCACATAGAACAAGAATAGGTGGCACTCCCCATAGATGACAAGCCCTAGTCTTTCGTTCATCTAGTATGGTGTCATGTGATTTAGCTTATGGTATGTCTACGTGACATGAACTCTTGGGTTTTGCTCTCTCATCTGCCCCATTTAGTTTTGGTTTGCCATTAAAGATTCTAATATGAAGGACTTTTGAAAGGGATCTAGATCAGTGCGCCATCTAGCTAGGTGATCCGGAGTAGGGTGTGCCTAGGTCCTTTGGAGGTGATATGATGTATCTACTTCTGGTAAAGTGCTTCCATTGTTCTTGATTCATATTTGTATTGTATTTTCCTTATTTTTATGAATCAAAGATGTTTTATGCTAGCAAGCGAGGATCCTTAGATTATAGTCGTTTTGTTTTTTATTATTTCCTCATTTTAAGTGGCACTTGTAAGTAGGCACATCGGTGTAGTTGCTAAAATTTTTTATTTACACAAGCCGTGGATGACCAACATAGCCACCTTCAATGCGGGCCTAAAAAGGTCATTTTGGATTCTTTTAGTGTATCTCTTTCCAAATACTTTTTACTCATTTATTCTCTTGATCTCCAAAATTTTAGAAAAGGGAATATGACCATGTTTTATCAAAAAGTTTGGAATAGAATCTCCAATTTCTCTTGGATTTCTTACCCAAAACCCAACAAACTTTCTAGCCTTCTGAGCAAGATCTTGTTGTGATTTTAGAATCTTCTAGATGCATTTGGATTATTTACTGGTTGATCTACCACATGGATTGAAAAGTCGGTCAATTTAGGGCCTGTTTGAATGACAATTAATTTTATCTAAAATAAAACTTGTATACTCTGGATAATATTATCTTGTTTCGTACATATTTTGTATTATGTATAATCTTATATGCTTATTTGCTTTTTCAGTGATTTATATTTTCAGTTATTTCTTGCAAAAAAAATTGGATTTTCAAAAATTACTGTGAATAAAGTAAAAACTAATTTTCAAAAACATAAATTTATATATAAATCTACCTATAAGTTTATCCCAAATAACTTTATGATGGACAGTGCCAAACAAATATAATTTCTTATCTGGATTAGCTTTTTTGAAATAGAGAATTATCAATGAAAACAGGTGCATCCAAACAGAATTAATTAAGTAATTTATGATTTTGAATGTATTGTATAGTTAAGCAATGTTTGAATTTGAACTTGACTGTTTCCTTAAATAATGTATGATATTGAACTGTAATGTTTCAAATATAGATATCTTTAATTTTGGAAAGGCAAAAATTTAGGTATCTTGAACCACAAATGACCTAGTTTATGTCTATTGTTAGCTAGAACCCCATCATGGGGTCTTTTTTTTATTCCACATATTTTTGCAGTTTTTGTTTCTTCAGCAATTTTGGTTTGGATTTGGTGGGCATCTTCATGATGCTCTTTTGAGACTTGCCAAGTTTGAGGCCAAAGTTTGGATTTGTTGGACATCTTAATGTGTTACGCGTATGCTTTTTTTATTCGGTTTTAGTTGGTGAACTGTGAATTAGTCATACCCAATACTAGAACATTTCATTATAGAATACTTTTAATTAATTAATTTATATATTTAACATCTGTTAAACCTCTAATACCTTTTGACTTTCTAATGAAAGTTGGACATGGTGAACTAGCACGGTATATGCGATTTTTAATTTTTCTCTCTTCTATCGGCTAGAATACTTACAGAGGTCTAAATACAATGAACTAAACTCAAAATAAACAAATAAGAATAACAAAAAGTGGTTCTCACTTGCTGCCACTAAATAAAACTCTTTTATTCAATAAACAAAAATTACATAATACTCTTGGGAATAAGAAGCATAAACTTTATAACATAAAATTAAAGTTGCCAGAAGATTACCTCAACTGGACTTGGTATACCCCACCCTGGGTCTCCTCCTCCAATCGTGCATGGGATCAAGGTCTATCTTAGATCTTCAAAGTATGGACAGCCTAGTTAATACCCTTTAATGCAGAGAGCAACGGTGGAACAAAATAAGGCTCAAGCTTTTGTATGGGGCGTGCCCCCTATTTTTTTTTCACAAATATTTCAAAGTATTTTGAGAGGCTTAGAGAGAGATGAGAGATTATAGAGAAAGGGCTGTGTGTCTCCTTGAGAGAGAGAGAGAGCAAAGTCAAGGTGTCGAGATTTTAGGACCCCATAGAGACTATTTATAGAGCAACCCTCAGGGTTAGGGTTTTCTAGAGTTAACCATCCTTATAGAAAATAGATCCAAACGATTGATCATAGGAGACCCGTGGGTTGAAAGATCTTAGGCTTTTAATCCTTAGATCAACCATCATGATCAAAAGGAAGGTACTAGAACCTTATCCTTCAGCTTTCTTAACTTAATCCCATCAAATAAATAAAATATTAAAAATATAGTTTCTCTATCCTTTCTTTCCCATAAATTTCTTACATATGCTTATATTGAAAATCAAATATCTTTAATTTTCAAAACCTTCCTATTTTGTTTCTATTGATTGAGTGGCTTGAGTGCAAATCCTCAAAATCGGAAACTAATAGCACAAAGTGGAGCGTGCCTCTCATGGTGCTCTTATGTGGGCCCCCCACACTTCCCACATGTAATATTATGATGGAGCCCATGGACCATATTGGGCCCCCATGTGTTTTATTATTTTTCAAATAAAGAAAATATTTCACCACTATATGATTTGTAGGTTTTGAACCAGTTTCTATTTGGACACATATGAAAAGGACAACCAGAATCTAAAATCCAAGAATCAGTAAATTGATTCTTACCTAAAGATATAACGAGAAGATCTTCATCATCTCCATCAGAGCTATCGGCCACGCTAGCTTCATCAGATATTTTTCCTATTTCTATCATCTTTATATCTTCCTTTCTTTTCGGGCAGTCTCTCTTCATATGACCTTCCTTTTTGCAGTAATAGCAAATATACTTATCATTCCCCTTCGATTTTGACCGACTTCTGCTTCCAGGCCTCCTTTGATTTAATCTGCCCCTTTCATGACTCTCTATGTTTTCCAAACAAACCTTCTCCTTAAGATTTAATACTGCTAGTCTTCTTCCTTGTCTCGTTTGACATAAGAGTAGCAGTGACTTCGTCCGTCTCAAGAGTCTCCTTCCCGTACAGTAGAGTCATAACCAAGTGATCGTATGATCCTGAAAAAGAAGCCAACAGAAGTAAGGCCTTGTCTTCCTCCTCGATTTCGACCTCAAGGCTTGCTAATTGGCTTATGATCTGGTTGAACTCGCCGAGATGTTTAAGCAGATCTGTGCCTTCTTCCATTTGAAGAGAATACAACTTCTTCAAGAACAACTTGTTCATCAGAAATTTCATCATGTAGATACTCCCGAGTTTTGTCCAAACCTCCGGAGCAGTTTCGAGATCCACCACATAGCGCAAGGCGTCCTCTGAGAGATTCAGAAGAATCGCACTTACCGTCTTTTCTTCCATCTCTTGCCACTCTTCATCGTCCATCTTTGCTAATTTCTTTGATTTCCCTAGCAAAGCCTTAGCCAGACCTTGTTGTTTCAAAAGATCATTCATCCTTCGATGTCATACTTGATGCTTGAGCCCTTTCCTGTCATCGTAGTAGCAAACCCCAGAACGTGGAATAACCTTGTAGGCTCTAATACCAATTTGTAGAAACGAAAAACAATCCACGAAAAACAAGAAAGAAGAAACACACACAAAAGAAATAGACAATCAACCACAACGCAAAATATACGTAGTTCGGCAACATGCCTACGTCCACAAGAGATTAAAGCTTCTTTATTAGCAATGGAGAATAGGGGTACAATTCGCTCTCTTCCTCACGCCTCTCTGTTTTTTTTTTTTTATCTAATTACAAAGAGATCTGCGTTTTTCCCTTTAACCCTTAACTTTGGATGAACCCCCAATCACAACGATATATATCGAGTCCCAGATGGATGGTACAAATTACCTAAATACCATTGTACGAATATATATATATATATATATCAAGTCCAAGATATATCGAATCCCATGTACGGATATCTCCGAACCTTGGCAGATATATTTCCTCAAAATACAAGACATCAATCATCAACACATGGCTCGTGGACAAGGTCTATAGCCGGGCATCAGGACTCAACTCATCCAGCGAGAACAAAACCTTTGAGCTCTCCGAGAAATGGCAAACAAAAGTTTGAGAAGGCAAGTAGAAGAGCTGACCCTGCACTAGGCGCAAAAACTAGTATTGACACACTATGATGACGGTAGTGAGTCGGAAGCCATTTCGAGAACCCATTCCGTGCCAACGCTTTGTGTCGAGAGCCTCATGGTCAAGAGAATAATATGTTTCCTCATGGTCGAGAGATTGATCTACCTAAGTTTGATGAAAAACCAGTTGAAGATGAAGAACGTGCAGTTTTGGATTTCAATTGCAATCATCATTCTTGGATGTCACAGGTTACCCCATCTTTGATGAAGTTCATGTTTTTTATGAAGAACAAGATAAAAGGAAAGAAGTTATCCTTGAGGCAGCAAAGGTATCTAATTTTCTTATCGATGGAGAGGTGGAGTATCAAAATATTGACTTGATCCCAAAGGAAATCGAGCCTATAGAGATGTATAACGAAGAGACCGATGTATTTCTGGTGTGCCCCAAGGTGAAGTTTGACGAATTTCAATACATTGATGTGGCTGAAAAATTGATATACGATGACCCATTCCTCGAGTTTTTATCAGTTTCAATGCACAATCGTTCAGTTTCAATGCGCAACTGTTGTCTTTTGAATAGTATCGCAACCCACAGGCTCCAATTTCGTGTTTACAACATTCGAATCGAAGAAGGTGGCAGGACTAATACAAAGTTGTGCTTAGCACATTTTAAACTCGAGGTTGAGTTTTCACCAGCCAGAGGAGAACGATGCATATCCAAATTTGGATGCTACAAATTTTATTTCTTTTTTGTTAATTTTATTTTTAGAGTTTGGGCACAATTCTTATTTTTATTTATTAGGGTTAATTATTAAAGATAGGATTTTTAAGTTAGTTTGATAAAGTTTATTTTTTTAGGGAAGCTTATATTTGGTTTATTATATAAACTTCCGTTTTTAGAAAGTTTTGTTGCAACATAGGAATTTATCTCAATATTTACTCTTAATCTGTAGTAAGCTTTCTTTTAAAATTATAGGAAGTTACGTTTATTTAAAGCCTTATCTTTAGAAAAAATAGGAATCGATGTTTTTCCTTATCCTTTGGGATAAGGGGAAGGTTCATGTGATTTTTTTGGCTAATTGGTTAGGTGATATGTAATGCACCTATTGAGATTAGCGTTTCCTTTTCTATAGAAAGTTTTAGAAAGTTGGAAGTGTACAAAAGAAAGGAAGCACGCATATTGTAGGGGGGATGGAATTTTGTTAATGAAAAAACGTTGATCGTTTGAGATCTTAGAGAGAGCCCTTCATGGGTGTTGTTTCTTCTCATGTGCTTGTGGGCCCTTGTCGGAATACTCGTATCCAGCATTTTGTTCTTTCTTCTTATGATTTCCTTCATGGTTTTTATTTGTCTCTCTAAAACGCAGTTAATTTGTCGGGTGGTATTCGCCGGTTAATTTTATACTGCATCACCTGGCCCTATTCTGCCCTCAGGCCACATTTTGTCGCCAAAGCCCTAGTTTTTTAGAGCCAGGGCAGCCCTAGCTGGGCCTCCTAGCCCATTTCCATCCCCAGGTAGAAGTAAGAAGATTGTATCAAGATCAATTGGTGCCACACGAGTAAATATCAGAGTCACAGTCAACACTAAAAAGAAATTCTAATACAAAACAAATGGATTTCCACATAGAAGAAGTACCAACAGCCTTCAAAGTGCCAACAGTCTTCGCAACAAGCAACTAATCCATGCAAAACTGCTATCATTACATAAAAGACAAAGCAAAAAAAAAGAGATTCGTTGACCAATTTTTCATCAATTGAAAAAAAAAAAAATATTTAGAGGAACTTTAATGTCAACAGAAACATATCAAAAGAATAAGGTTTAGGAAATTGAAAAATCAATCAACTACCCCGTGCAAAACTCCTATCACTATAAGTGACAAAGCAAAAAATGAGATTTATTGACTAATTTTTCATCAGTTGAACAAAAAATAGATCACCAAAGGAACTAAAATGCCAAAGAATAAATATAAGAATATGTTTTAGGAAACTGAAAAATCAACAATGTATGAACAACAGACCTTCAATCTTATTCTTCCATTTTCTAAAGCCCTTTGAATAGCTTGTAACACGTCTTCATAAAAATATTCCCTTATTTCTCGAGAATGAGGAATATTATTCAGCCGAGTTGGAATCCCTCTCCACTTATCCTGAAAGTTTATGGAGCACATTAACTAGTAATCTAAACAAAAGTAATTTATTTTGTTTCCTGCTACTCCCTAGCCTCAAACACAGTTATAATTTTGTTTTTAATGACAAAATGGAAGTGTGTTAGAGACCGATCAAACAAATACAGAGAACATTTCTTTTACCTTCCTTGCAGATGTCATGCTTGGGCTGGCATTCTCATCAAGGATACAAGTCCCTAGTGATCAACCAAAACCAGCGGACATAAATTTCAAGGTGTAATAACTTGGACGTGAAAAATACTTACCTACAAAAAAGAGTTAAAAATTCCTCTCTAATCAGATAAAAGTTGAAAATTTATTGAAACATGAAGCGTTTAGTCCAAGCACATAACAGCCTCATTAAAGATTCAAAATGAGTAAAATAGTAGGAAAGTTTTAGGACATAGGGGGAAAGTTCGGCCACCCATGTTTTTAGTGATCAACCCATATTAGTGGTAAAAAATGTGGGCCAAAGTCAAAACTCAGGGGAGTCTCACCATGCATGTTTTGAGCAGCAGAATCAAATAGTTGGACTGATAAAAAAAATGGGTGTCTAAATAGCCCTCATACTATACACACACTAATAATGGAAAAACCACAATTCTTTGGGTCATTAACATCCAAATCATACAACAAGAAATCTTGCATGTTGACCATGTCATTTTATGATTCATGAGAACCTGACTAAAAAGCACCAGTCAACACTCAGCAGCAGTAGATTAAACAATTAACTATGATATTTTCATCTTAAGGTAGTTATTTTGTCTATCAAATGACAAAAAATAAATGGAAGTCAATAACATAGTAACAAGTAATGGCATGAGGCTAACCATATCCATTCCTGCATTTCAGAGCCCACAACTTCCTAAAAATACATATTTGCAAAAGACAAAAACATGTAGTGGTAAGCTTAGAATCTTGTTTCTGTCTTCTCAATTGTGATCCTACATGACCCTATATCACCATTGTGGGTGGAATCGTTGAAACTATATCCATTCCTGCATTCAGAGTCCACAACTTCCTCAAAAGACATACATGCAAAAGACAAGAACACGTAATGGTAAACTTAGAATCTTGTTTTTGTCCTCTCAATTGTGATCCTACATGAGCCTATATCTCCGCTATGGGTGGAATCGTTTTTAACTTAAGAAAACGGATTAGCATAAGAGGTGAAACCACAGTTCTAAATTAAATCATAGACATGATTCATTCTTGTGAATTATATAGATTGCTATTGCAGAAAGAAGAATTAATTCTAATTTACAGTATTCTACATAAATATAGATAAACTTATATGTGCATATAGGAAATTTTGTCCTAAACATAAGTCATACAGTTAACTCTCTACTTCATAAAACTTAGGTAATGAATATTACAATTAACGATCGACTTTTCAGAAAGGTGAGGATAGCTTCTACTATCAAATGAAATACATATGACTTTCTTTACAACTAACAACATTAAGTTCATTTTTTAAAGAACCCGGTTTCTATGCGGCCAAGCCCGCATATGTAGAAATGCGGACCTATTAATAAATCTATTTTTGAGATAGATTTTTGGACTTAATTTTTAAGGACATGTAATCTCTAACATGGAGATTATGAATATGAAAAAATAAGTAAATTTTAAAAACTAGAAATAATAATCCTAGTAAGAAAACATTTGAACCATTATTTTCCATTGTTTTTAGATTAAACAACTACTTGCATCTATCTTGAAGATGGATGCTTTACACTTTCTAGACTGCATATGTAGAAATGGGGTCCAGCCCGCTTGAAACAATTTTCCTTTTTTAAAACCTTATTTACCAAGAAAATCATGACGGAAGAACCTAGAAATTAGAAACTTCGAAGCCATTATAATATGGTATTCACATACACTTCAAAAAGAAACCAAATACTTTTATGGTGACATGTTCAAAGAGAACCAAACTACTTAAAATGTACAGCTTATAGTTGTTGGAAACGCCTGTGATTCCGAATCATTTCAGGAATTGGAATCGGAATCGCAATATCGCATGTATCAGATGTTTCCTAATAGTGGAATCGTTGTCCATACGATTTGGAATTACAAATCCTGATTCGCACTATATTGGAATCGCGATCTAATAAAATAGGAATCATGTTTCCTATTTGTAAGAATCGATGTCCCTTCATGTTGGATTCCAGTTTCATACCTATATGGAATCGCACCTAACCCTACATGGTTCAGTGGATCCTAGAATCGCCATCCAATGAGATTGGAATCGTGATTTCTAAACATATAGAATCGTGATTCCTAAAATTCTGAAATAATTGTCCCCATCAACTTGAAATCAAGATTCTCACCATTCAGAAATTGAGATTCTCCCCATACTGGAATTGCACACCAATCCCTTCCGGTATATGAGAGAAGCATTCATAATATATTTAAATTTTATCATTATTAAAAGATTGAATTTTGGTTTGTATATATTTAGTCCAATTACCAATGTTAACATTTATGATATCTTTGTCAACAATCCCATACAATGGACTAGGTCTACCAACAACCCTTTGCCTACGAGACCTGAAGCTGGTCTACAGCATACAACTAGTGAGAACAAGGGCAAGCTCCGTCTATCTCCTTCCCTTGAATTATAAAAAAAGCTGATGACATAGAAATTCTTCTTTGTTAAATGTAATTTTGACTTTTGAAAATTGAGTTATTCAATTTTAAGTCAATTTATGATATTTAATGGTTCATTTAACCTAAAACACCATAAGGAAATTCACTCATATTCTTATCCTCTTATTCTACTTGAAGAAAAGCAGCGGTAGCATATCTTGGTACCCATCATATATTAAACAATATTACCTTTGTACACACATCATTTACCAAAAATTATTAAATTCGAAGTAATAAACTATTTTAGTGATATTTATTCTTGGTAAGAATTGTTAAAAAGTAATATGGAATTCGAATGCAAGATAGAAATTCCTAAAAAATTGGAATCAACAACATGGATTCACAATTTCTAAAAATTTGGAATCACCCTTTCGTACAAGTAGAATCACATTGTTGTGAAGCTAAGAATCACGATGTCTGCGATATAGAATCTTTGATTCCAAACAACATGGATTCACAATTCCTAAAAATTTAGAATCAATGATTCACACAAGCAGAATCGCAGTATTGTGTAGCAAAGAATCATAAAGTCTGCAATATGGAATCTTGATTCCAGGCTTCCAGGAACCGAGATTCATAAACTAAATTGAATCGCATTTCGAGAAACTTGGAAAAGTGATTCCTTTCATAATCAAGTCTCGTCATGGGAAACGCGGAATCAAGATTCAAAAACGGAATCGCTACCCAGTGGGCGATTCGGGTAACTATAGTTCAGCTTAATCAAAAAGGTCAAAAATAAGCTTACCCAATAACAAACTTGAACATCAATAATTGAAAAGATTTTCATACTAAAAAGGTAACTACAACCATCACAAACATAAATCTTCCAAAGTTTTCCATAAACAATCCAGAAAAACAATGTACTTCTTTATAACTAATGCCACTTACTTGAACCGTCCGAAGTCCTTGTCTCCAATTTATCGCTTTGCACTTGTAGTAAGGATTCAATTTGACGAAAAACCATGTCTCTAGGGTGATTTCCATCAATCTACATTCATATTTACAAACTTTGCCAAAAACTCCGGAAGATAAATCAATCGCATCAAACAAAAAATTAAAATTGAACACAAATTACCTTGTGCAATACATCCATATATGTCTTGGAGATAGCTTCAACATTTTTCTTGTATGTTTCCAAGCGTGACTTTACCTAACCAAATAGTAAAACGATGGTTAGGTTAGCTTGTTTGGGTTCTTCGAGACAAACTCCAAGGGTTCAAACCATTGACCTCCCTCACCCAAACCGCTCTGTCTCCCACTACGCTGAAGGATCTAGCTACCCAAATAAGAAAAAAATGGGTATGAGTTGAACTATCAAATGCAAGTTCAAAAAGTAGCACCAAACAAAAATGAGATGGAGATTATTCTGGCTTTGACTATACCAAAAAAGAACTTTGTGAGGTTTCCTTTCACTAAAGAAACTAAACACTTCATGAGGCTTATGTCATAGGAAAATGTAACTTGCATATGTCCATATACTATGGGATTGGTTAAGAAGAATAGTGGGAAAAACAAGAAAGAAAAGGCAGTTTTTATAGTTCATACTTGAGAGGACGGTAGGTGTTGCTTCCTTTATATATAAGCAGTTACAGGCTTGCGACGGTTCCATTTTCAGCCTTGCCATATCACAAATAAAGAATCCCTACCAATTCTAGAATGATCTGTTAGCCCACTTATGTCTCTACACAGCCCTAACAAGCTTTGCTTTTTAATATTTGCAATCAAAATAATGTTGAATATCATTGTTATTAACCTTTACTTAACTCAGTGAATCTAAGTCATTATCTTATAAAGATCAAAATATCATATAAAGTTTGAAGACAAATCTGGGAAGCAGCTCAACACTAATCAAAGTGTAAGAACTAATCAGCATGACGATAACTGATGTTTATATGATATGACACAAGAAACAAACCAATTAATTAAAATGTGGAAAGCATATTAAGTATTACTTTATCTTCTGTGTCATCTGGGCGAGCAATAAGTCGATCATAAATTTCTGCCATCTCCGGAGGAAAATATTTGAGATGGTAAATTTTCCCCGTAACTGGATCCATCCTCCGTCCAATACATCTCTCAATGAGGATGTCATCAGGAACCTAAGCATAAAGATTACGATATTGCAAAACATCAGATTTAGAATGAAATAATATAAGAAGTTTAGATGATGTTACAATTGACGGCTAGACTGCAAACCGTGATAATATCATAACACTATAAGTAAAAGGACAGCATAAGGGTGTTTAAATGACCAATTCATTCATTTTCAACAACATCTTATGGGAGATAATCCCCAATTACCACATATATCTTCCAAGTAGCTAGATTTGTTGTGCCAAAATTGAATTCACAGTAAAAAATGATAAATGAAAATGCAGTGAGATCCAATTCAAGGTAATAGAATTCAGATTACAAAGAACCTTTAGGAACATTTTAACTAAAATTAACGATCGTAGTAGTAGGCATGGTTACTCATGATTATGGATGCCTCTCCGAGAATACCTCAAAAGGTGTCATCTATGACTGACCAGTTCAGCTTTTCATATGACCTAACGGCGCTACAAGAAACTTTTCCTTTTTGTAAAGTTTCTTCAAAGAGATCTCCAATAAAATGTAATAAATATGAAGCTTTATTTAAACTCCTCTTAGATTGCAGATTCACTTCTCTTAAAGATAAATAGAATATTTATTATACATTCCAAACTTCATTTTGAGAAAATCCAAACAACATTCAAACCACATTTCATAGATTCCATAGTACAGTAAAAATGAAATTTAACAATATTGAGAAACTTAGTAATTTCCCAAATTACAGTACCTTCTCACCAAGAAATATACAAACCTTCAAGTTAAACTAATAACATACATGACTTGGAGTAAGGATAGCCAACTCCCTTACCCTACCTATTTAAAGGAAAGACCCTAGTTGTTGGAAATGCCGGAGATTCCAAATCGATTTAGGAATCAGAATCGCAAATGGCTAGAAGATTCATGTTGTTGAAATAGTTGTCCATCATCATCATCAACAACAGCAGCATCAAAGCCTTTTCCCAACTAATTGGGGTCGGCTACACGAATCCTGGTCTGTCATTCTATCTATTAAGGGTCATACCCTCAGTAAGGTTATAAGTCCCCATATCTTTTCTTACTATTTTCAATCATGTCCTTTTGGGCCTACCCTTGCCCTTTTTGAGCCTTCCACATGAACTAACTCGCACCTTCTAACAGATGCTATATTGGCTATACGCGACACATGGCGCCCACCTAATTCTACTCTCTCTCATCTCATCGCTTATAGGTGCCAAACCAAAATTTTTCCGAATGTATTTATTTCAAATTCTTTCCCTTCTTGTCTTGCCACTCATCCATCTAAACATCCTCATCTCCGCTACATTCTATAGGTATATTGTTTTGGTACCGCCCAACATTCCGCCCCATAAAGCAAAGCTGGTCTCACAACTCTCTTATAGAACTTGCCTTTCATCTTCATTGGTATGCGGCAATCACATCAAATTCCGGTTGCACATCTCTACTTTCACCCAACTCTAATTCGATGTGCGACATCTTCCTCAATCTCTCCATTTTCTTGGATTATCGACTTACGATATTGAAAGTGCGCACTTTTTTGTTTTTCCTAGTCATCAATCTTAACTTCTTAGTCTCTGTTCCTATTATTACTAAACTTGCATTCCATATACTCTGTCTTAGTCAGGTTAATTTGAAAACCTTTAGATTGTAGTGCATCCCTCCAAAGTTCTAACTTCGTGTTGACATTGTTTCAGGTCTCATTGATCAAAACTATGTCATCTGCGAACAAATGCACCACGGTACCTCATCTTGTAGGTGCCTAGTTAAGTCATCCATAACTAGGACAAAGAGGTATGGGCTCAATGTTGACCCTTGATGTAGACCTATTGTCACTGAAAACTCACTCGTCTCTCCCCTAGTTATTTGTACACTAGTTAGCACTCCTTTGTACATATCTCTCACCAAATTGATATAGTGTCTTGAGTCCCCTTTCTTTTTCAACACCCACCAAATCAAATCTCGAGGTATTCTATTATAAGCTTTCTCTAGATCAATAAAGACCATGTGGAGGTCTTTTCCCTTCACCTTCAACTTCTCAATCAGTGGCCTACGTAGGAAAATATCCTCGGTTGTTAACCTCCCTGGCATAAAACCGAATTAGTTTTTTAATACACTCGTTTCATGCCTTAGTCGTTCCTCAATAACACTCTCCCAGAGCTTCATAGAGCGGCTCATAAGTTTGATCCCTTAATAGTTCACACAATTATCTGTCTCCTTTGTTTTTGTAAATAAGTACCACAGTACTTTTTGTCCATTCGTTTGCCATTTTCTTTGTTCTCAACACCTTGTTGAGGTAAGCTAGTCAATGCCAATCTCCCCTATGCACTTCCAAACCTCTATAGGGATACCATCTGGTTCTAAAGCCTTTCTATCTTCATCATTTTCAAACTTTATTTCACTTCTGATATCCTAATCCTATGAATGTATCTATGACCTTTGCCCTCATTTATGTCAATGGTTCCTTGCACCGCTATATTCTCACTGTGTTTGTCATTTAATAATTTTTTAAAATAAACTCTCCACCTTTCGTTGACCTCTTTGTCCTTCTCCAAGACCCTTTGATCCTCACTCTTAATCCATTTAATATGGCCTAGATCCCTGCACTTTTTCTCTCTCATTTTTGTAAATTTAAAGATATCTTTTTCACCTTTTCCTATTTTCAGTTTACTGTATAGATAATCACATGCCTTAAGTTTAGCCTTACTTATTATTTATTTAGCATTTTTCTTCGTATTTTTATATTCTTTTAAATTTTGATCATTTCTATTACATTGCCAAGTTTTATAACATGATTGTTTTTCACTAATGGCCTTTGGAACCTCATCACTCCACCACCAAGTTCCCTTATCGGAATTTCCATTCCCTCTAGATTCTCTTAAAACTCCTTTTGCCACTTTTTAAATACAGTCAATCATCTCATTCCATATAACATTGACCTCAAGTTCAGAGTTCCATATTCTTTCTTCAATGAAAGGAAAAAGTTTATATAGAGACGAGGCTCTAAACAATCAAATTAGAGCCCACCTCAAAATTTCACCATAAGAGGTTGCTTTGATGCCCAAATATCCTCAAATTGATCATCTCGACATCAAGATGCATGAACATGAGAAAAAAAAGGATTTCAAGTTTTGGAAATAGTGCATCTTGTAACGCATTTTTGGACCATCAATTTTTAAGATTTTTAAGTTTTCATAGATCTGCTCCATCTAGACTATTTTTAAAGCTTTAAATTTTATAATTAAAGATAAAAATCTACTTTAAGGCTATCACAAAGATTTCTAGTATTGAAACCACAATTCTCGACACTACATGAAGGTGGCTTTACTTATATTGTTTAGAACCTCGGCTCCATACAAACCGACCCTTAACTAAATTGTCCCTAAATAAATCTATTTTCTCATTTTTTTAATTCCACTACCTATTTCTTAGGCACCTATTAATTCACCCCTTCTCTTCCATATCTTTATGCAAACGTCCATAACCGCGAGTCTATGTTGGGTAGTCAAACTCTCTCTTGGGATAACCATGCAGTCTCTATATGATGGTCGATCTACCTTCTTAACTAGGAAGAAGTCTATGACTTTTATGTGATCTATTTTTACAGGCTATTAAATATTCATCTCGCTTTTTAAAGTAAGTGTTTGCTAAATCTAGAATAGCCTCACCATCTCATTTCTTTCACCAAGCCCATATCCCCCATGTACCCCTTCATATCTTTTACAATCCTTCTCTACATGACCATTTAAGTCCCCTCCTAAAAAGGACCTTTCTTTATTTGGTATGTCTTGGACTATTCCATCCATGTCCTCCCAAAATTGTCTCTTAATTCTAACCTCTATTCCTAATTGTAGTGCATAAGCACTAATTAAACTAATTATCTCTTCCCTTAATACAAGTTTAATTCATAGGAGCCTATCACTTATTTTCTTGACATTAACTACTTTATCTGTTAAATCTTCGTCTACTATCACTTATGTTCCTTTCTTGTATACCAAAGTTTATACCCATCTATTTCTTTAGTTTTTTCTCGTTTCCATGTAGTTTCTTGTAAACAGGTTATGTTTACTTTCTTTCGTCTCGTTGAATCCACTAACTCCATACTCTTACCTATAAGCATTCCTACATTCCATGTGGCTGGACGAATGCTATTCACTTGGACTAGATTTTTTACCCGCGCTCATCTACAATATCACGGGAACCCTTACCTATTTTTTACCGCAACCAGGTGGCACTGCGGCACGTCACTTCTAGGAAACACCCTAGCCAACCCTTGCTTATTTCTCATTGTACCCTGGTTCCGATATAATGCGTCGCTTTTGGGAAATGCCCTAGTATAAGCAGATATTGTAGCTTCAAAATTCACAATAAGTTTTAGCAACGTTTTATGTTGGCTGCCTATCTAACGCAGCCCAACTCCTTTACCTTGGCATGGGACGAGTTAAGGGAAAGTTTAAGGTCCTCACCCTTCTTAGACAAATTTCAGGAAACGAGACAGAACGAATTTCATGAAACGAGATTCCTACTTTATCGGGATCGAGTTTCAACCCAAATGGAGTCGAGATTCCTACCTCTTTGGAATCGAGTTTCAACCCAACTGGAATCGAGATTCATACAACTTTGGAATCAAGTTTCAACCCAACTGGAATTGAGATTCAGAACATTTGGAATCAAGTTTCAACCCACTCAGAATTGAGATTACTACCTCTATGGGATCGAGTTTCAACGCAATTGAAATCCAGATTCCTATATCTATGGGATTGCCCACCCGAAACCTTAGATTACAGCAGGAATCAATAGGAAATATATTTTATAGGGCAAAAGGTTCAAGGTCCTAGAGTAAACATAGGCAAGAAGCCCTTAGTGTTGGAATTGATGAGTATGCTTAGCCATGATTGCTCTAGTATTGGATTGAGATCTGGCAAAGTCCTAGAGGTCTAAACAAGGGTTCCCCCGGTATTGAAGTCTATGTATTGAGCCTTAATCACAGTATTGGAATCAGGGTTGACTAGCCGCAATACTAGATTTAAGGCTTTGTGCGGTTCTTAATTGAATAAAGAAAGAAGCAACAGTTGATTTGTAAACAATGAAATCTAAAAAACAACAGCAGTTAACAGACACTCATAGTCCACCAGAGAATTCGTGATGAGTTTACAAAAGTAACAAAACATGCAAATATTATCTTATGTATACTTGAAAATGAGGTTTTTATTTCATATATATAGCTGAAAATGGAAATTTCTTTGTGTCAATGTGATAGTCCATGTTGCAAATCAAACCCAAATCTCTTTCCCAATTATCTTTAAGAAATAGTTGCCAAGTTCTAGCACTATTAGAATCACAATTTCTTGCACCTACGAACCACAGTATTTGATGATGTAGAATATGGAATCCAAAAAACTCGAATCAAGATTCAAAAAATGTGGAATCGAAATTTAATAAATGTTGGAATCGAGATTCCTAAAACATGGAATCAAGAATTAAGATTCCTAACTTCAAGGAAACGGGTTCCATGATGATTCCTTAACGGAATCGTTGAATTAGGATTTGAAAGCGGAATTGCCACCTGGGTAGATAGATTTCGATAACTATGGGAAAGACCATCTTGATCCTAACTCCTAAGAATGACTCATCATAACCAATCTCTCCATACTTTTCATGTTATCAATCATCCAAATGTTTAGCCTCTATTAGTCTAAATTGTTAATCAAATAGGTTACTAGGGATTTGGGCTCTTGGCTTCAGCGTTATAGCATAAGAGGTCGCAGTACAATGTCCTGAGCATATATATGTTGGAAGCAAAGAGTGTGCAATGACCCAATGGCTGAAGTCTCCTACCTTAAGAGCACTTGGGAGCACTTACCAAGGAGTGGCCTACGAGAACCCCTAGAATAGCGCTTACACACACACACATATATGTGGGAGCACATGTCAGGGGTCACCATCATAATATAAATTATATGTTACATATTATATAATGACTTCATTTTTTTAAAGTGATACTGAAATAAATATAAAATATATAAATCCACATTTCTAGGATTATATTTACACATGTACAATCGAATATTTCATTGCGACAAAGTGCCGCAAAAAACTTAAAAAATGAGATTGTATGGCCATGACAAGAAGAGAACTTGTACAGCATTCAATAATAGTTGAATTAGGAAGTCATAGTCATTACCTTAGGATCGATAGCAAGTGGAACAGTGGAAGACTACTGATATCTTTATTCTTTTGTCTAATTTCAGTAAAACATCCATTGAAATCTGAATTTATGAGGAACACCAAGGGACTAGGTGTGTATACAGTCATATGTATAGAAGAAGGAGATCTTCTAGAATTCTCCTGAGTAGCTACCCTATACATACATACATATATATATTAAATTTCTCTCATAAGCATCTTCTCTTGAGTTTTTTGACCTTTCAAGTTTTCTTACAAAAGCCTTCTTTGTAATGCGTTGGAAACTTAAATTCAAATTAAAATATCACTCACATATCTTCAAAAGTAGTGTATTCTACTTTTCTAAGGAAAACTAATCAAGATCCTTCTCTATTTATATTTAGTTTTTTTTATTATTATTTACATTTGTGAACACATTTTTTGTTAATATGTTCACAAGTATGTCTACATGTTAGAAATGTAACTATGTTTGATAGAACAGCTCTATATGACATAAAACAGTTCCCAAGAACATGATGTTTTCCGGATCCCAAAGAGGTGGTACATGCTCTTGGACCACTGCGATCTCGATTGTGTGATCGTTGGGGTCCAGATCTTGTGGTCTATGAGAATGAGCTCCAAGACTTAGGGGATGACGGACCCCTAAAACAGAGGAACACACTTCTCTGTAATGGAGGAGCATGATCCTAAAAGCTAGATGGATGCATTCCCCTAACGGCCGCACTCCCAAATCGCAGGAACGGAGTATGGGAGCAAACACTCTATGTGTATAGCAGTCCCTGCATTTACGGTACAAAGTTTTAATCCTGAATTGCATAATTAAAAAGAAGTTCAAGATTGTAGCAAATTGTAACACAAATGTTTGTCATGTATGTTATCTTCAGGAAGTTAGTGGATATGAAAACGCAAATAACACTCTTCGTTCAAAACAATAATGCATATGGTAAATGCGATGCAGAATCAGCCACTTACACTTTTCTTCAAGTATCTTATTAAATGAGAGCCAATGGTAACTGCACCTAGCATAGTTCATAAAATACAAAACAGTTTTTAATTTTATTTGAAATAAAAAATGTAGTCTTTTACCTGTTTTCACTGTTAGTTTTACAGCCTTTAATTCTATTTGACATTCATATTGTACTCCTTACCTTTGTTCATTCTCATTGTTACAAACAGCACTTCAAAACTAGCAACTTTTCAGATCAAAGCGAAAGACTTCTTCACTCTGAAATCCATGAAGAGGTTTACATTAAACAAGCCCTTCTAAAACCGGGCTCATTTGTCAACTCAGCAATTCACTATAAACACTAATGGAAAGTACACACCCAATTGATTTGGTGCCAAGAGCCATTCAGTATCAATAGCTTGTGGACAGACAGCTGTAGTAGTTTACCATCACATTCACATCTAATGGGCTCTGCCCATCACATAATGGAACCCTAAAATCCACATCTAGCAGTTTTTTTGTATATCATTTGACAATACAGCTCATGTCCTAGACAATGATTTCAAAGGTGATATACTTGGCCGTTATATTTTATTACCAAGGTTCGAATTGTGCAAAATTTCCAGTATGCTTTCCTCTTTTTCCTTTACATATGGATATCTTAACATGAAATTTTACATCAGGATTCTGCATATCTCAAGGCTCCTCTCTCTTAGTGAGGTAAAGCAATAACAAAACAAAGTATTGCAGCTCCAATGCAAACGCAGAAAATAAGACCATGTAAATCACCTGTAATAAAGATATTTAGCTCTATGCTATTCTTCAAAATTTTGTTTAATATTTTGACGGCCTTGGATTTCAGGAGACAAAGACGACAGCAATAATATTAATCAGATTGTTTATCCAGGAGGACAAAAAGGATGCAATGAATCCGTCAGGGAAAAGTGCAAAACACGAATAATTGCCACCCCAACATCTCTACAGATTTCAGAGAAGTTTTTCAGTGTTCCCAAGGACCATGAAAATGGAGTAGCACAATTTTTTATTTTTATTTTCAAGCCTTGAAGCTCTTGCTCATGGTATATACACTCTAGTTTGAGCGGAATGGCAATATAGATAGTGTCCTGCTTAGTGTCCTGCCCTTTATAGGATACATCATAGTCATTTATTATGTTTACTAATGTTGTAGTAACCGTAACCACTAAGGTATTATTGTCCTCCACTACACGTCTAAACTGCACATAAGGGATAACTGCTCAAACTAGTAGAATTTTCTTTTCAAGTTTACCAACACCATTGACATTGTCAACAATTACTAATTGAGAAACTGAAGAATATTAACGCCATTAAATTCTGTTAGATAAAATTTATAACAGATGATAATAAAGAAATTAGGCCACATCATACCTATATTTGACTAATCCAGTAATTTATTGCAAGCAAAATATTAAATATTGTGCTGCTAGTTTGGAGGCAATATCTTATCGAAGTTCATGAAACAAAGTAAAGATGTCGAAAATGCTCTAAATTTATCTGAAATTTATGAAATAAGCAAAGTTTCAAATATTCAGTTTACCACGCTAAATTTTTGGAGTTGATTTTTTTATATTTCTTCAGCAGGAATCATAATGACTACAACTGCAAGGCTGCAATTAGATAAAACAATATCCTTGATCTAACTAGACAGTATTATTTTGATAGTTTTATAACTAACGAAGTTGCAAGCTTATTGAAGGCAGTAAGGACCTCTCATGCCGATTCCTGGCTTAATCCACATCAATAAGAACAAACCATTCACAATTAAGGGTGTTTCTACCAAGTTTTATGGCAATGAATTGCCATAAGCAAAATATACTCTAGGTACCCAGTAAAATGCTTGCATTGGTAATAACAAGGCTCCTAGACATACATGGTTCAACTATGATGTACACAAGAAGTTTTGTTCTGGCTATATATCAACCAATGAACAAATGTACACCCATAGCCATCAAAGAACAACTAAAGGCAGCAAAGAATCAACATGGTCAAAGGGAAAACTAACACAACCGTTGCTATGTGATCTCAACAAATTTTTCCGCATAATGTGGCAGACCTTTAAAAAGTCCATTATTTACACAAGTTTGTGTATCGAATTGTCAAGAAAGGCCGAGCAACATACATCTAGCATGAGACATATATCAGGCCTAATCTTCATGTTTTCTAGGCTTTGTGCTTGAGAAAGGTTTCGGGGATAACCATCAAGAAGCCACCCATTCTCCCTCACATCTTGTTGCGACAGGCGAGACTTCAATATCTGCACAAGCCAAATGGTTATCCATGGTAAAGACAAAGGATAACTATCGAGATTTTAAAGGCAATTGTTACCTTTATCACAATTTCATCAGTAACTAAGGATGAATATCAAGACTTGAAAAGCAACTTTTACCTTTGTCACAATTTCATCAGGAACAAGAAGCCCATTTTCCATGTACTCTTTTGCCTTTCCCCCGATTTCTGATCCAGCAGATACTTCAGCTCTCAAAAGATCTCCAGTCGACACATGCACCAACCCAAACTGGAAATACAACCGATCAATAAATGAAGCCAAACAAAACATGAGTGACATGGTTCTAACGTATTTTAAATGGAAGCAGGGGGGAAAAAACATAGATTCGTGATTGGAATAGGCAAGAATTAGGTCAACTGAAGCATGCCAAGTCAAGAAGGTCAAGGTTAGGCCTGTCAATATGTAGGGCTTGGGCTGAGCCAGGGATGGGCCTAGCCTGCCCCAGGACCCTAGAGACCCAGGCCCATGCCTAGCCCAGGCAAAAGGGCAGAGTACAGGCCATATTAGTAGGGCTAGGTGGCCCGTCAGGCCCTGTTACGCGTCAACCGGGCCGGGCCTACTAGGCAAGACCCAGCCTAGCAAGCCCGGCCCAGCCTGATTAAAGACAAAAATATCAAAAATGGCAGGAGACTCCAAAATGAGGAATACTAACATGCATACAGCCACACTAAAACCCCCAACCCATTAGTTACATATGCTTATACAATAGATATAATGCTTCATACATATATTTATTACAATCGATCTCTTTTACACAGATATAATCCAATCTCTGTCTCTCACCTAACAAACAAACGAGCTCCCTCCTCTTCTCTCACTAACCCCAAAACGAAACTCACTCTCTCCACAAAGCCAATCCTAATACTCTCTCAACACAAAATTGATCCCACTACCCTCTCTCTCTTTGCACAAATCCACCTTGTTTCTCTCCTCCACCAGAAGGTTCTCTCTCTCTCTCTCAGTCTTCCTCTTTATCTACACAACCATTCCTACTACTCTCTTTCTCTCTATAGGACCTAAATTGTTTTTACATATGAAAATCCTACTAATCTCTCTCAACAAGAAACCCAAATTCTTTCTCTCCCCTGCAAGCTCTCTCTATACACACCCCATCCCACTGTCCTCTTTATCTCTACAACAATGTTTTAAAACCCAAAATCGTGTATCGGATTGGCCCAACACTTTACTGATTACGTATATAACTACTCCTACTTCTGATTGACTTCATCACCCCTCCCAACTTATTTGAAGGACTCAGATTGTGAAGAATACACTAATATATAGAGAGGTATACACATTTCAGCATACAGCTGACCCCAAATAGTTGGGCTCCGATGATGATAATGATAACACACATTTCATCATAAGTAAATATATGCATATATAAATAAAGATTCTACAAAAGTTGAGCCCTGGCTGATCTAGCCAACAGAATACATCAGGTATGGGTAAATGTTTACATGCACATATGTTAGTCTTATAAAACTCACCCAAGTCTACTACGACTCGGCCTAGACAAGGTGCCGAGGCGAATACTAGTGTACAAGGGGATATGGCAGCTTACAGTGCTAGGGTAAGTACCGTAGCAATCCGTTCACGTACTGCACTCTAAACTAAAAATAACAGAGGGACAGAAATTCGCATTTTCCATTTTCTTTAAATGTTGGAGCCCCAAAGCACCATTTTCAACTGAATTTTCAATATAAGCTATAAAATCACTAGATCTGCCTATTTGAAGCCTTAGATTCAAGAAAAAACAACCAAATTTTTTGTGTTTTTAGATCGAGGACAATTTTTCCCTGATTTTGGGAAAATCTCGATTTCTTCAAATCCCATGGTTGATCAACCATAGGCTAATTCTTCCACAACACAAACAAACATAAAATTACGATTATATAATTTTGAATTTTGGATTTTCTATTTATCCAAAATTTTTGGTGGCCTGGATCTTCTAGATCTGAAGTCAAACTCAAAATTGGTGAGGGGTTTCTTATTTGAGCTGCATAAGGAAGCTTTGGCGAGATCTGAAGCCTTGATTTGCACTGAGCACAAAGATAGGGGGATTAGCCTTGAAACTATGAGTATGCTTACATTTTTTCAATTTAAATTCATAAATGGATTTTAAACTAATTCAATTATAATTGAGTTATAATTTGTTATATAATTTTAATTTTTATAATTTTTTGATTTATTCTCCTTTCTCAGTTTTCAGTTTTTCAAGAATTTCAATTGTTTTACAAGCAAATAACAACATAAATTTTTAATGTCAGGTTTGGTCTACATTTTCTGATTTATTTTTTTTTTGGGATTTTTATATTAAATATATGTTTTCTGATTTTTCATAGCTTTTTTATTTTTTTTATTTTTGTGGCTCTGTTTTGGGCCTGGGTAGGACTCAAGCAAGTCATCCAGACTTACCCAAGTTACCCGGCAAGGGCAAGGGCAAAGTTCTGAGCCCAAGCCAAGTACTTGAACATTGTGCTCTACAGAAAACCAATCCTACTAGTGTCTCTCTACCAACATAAACCAAAAATATTACTAACCCCCACCTCAAAAAAGTAAAAACAATTCAATTTTTCTCTCTCTACACTATGGGTAGGCTGGCCAATTGCTAGCCTTATTCATGGGTTAGGCGAATGAGGCCAATCGATTGAAATTCTACAGAGAGACTAGCATGGTTGGCTTCATGTACAAAGAGAAAACAAGGTTAGGTTTATGGGTCGGGGGGGGGGGGGGAAGAGAGAGAGAGAGAGAAAGAGAGAGAGAGAGCCTACAAGACTGGCTTTAAGTAAAGAGGGAATGAGCTAGGTTTAAGTGGGAAAAGAAAGAGAGAGAGGAGGGGGGGGGGTTAGGGAAGTTAGTGGGTTAGAGAGAGCTAGTTTTGAGGTTAGCAAAAAGAGAAAGGGGGGTTTGTGAATTAGAGAGAGAGAGAGAGTACTATGGATAGGAGATAGAGAGAGAGATAGAGAGGGTTATGGATTATAGAAAGAGAAGGTGAGAGCTAGTTTGTGGTCAGGGGGGGGGGGGGGGAGAGAATGAGCGAGAGAGAGAGATCAAGTTTTGTATGTATTATTGTTTCGATAGTTGATGTAATGTATATGTTGAATATCAGACCTATTATGTATTTAAAAATGAATCCTGGTTTTAATAGTTACAATCCATGTATGTTAGTATCACTGAAGGTCAAGTCCCATCTTACTCTCTCATATGTTCCTGAAGATTTCACAAAAAAAAAAAAAAGGGCAAAAAACTCAAGGGCCAAGGCTGAGCCGGTCGAGTCCTTAACCACTAACCTAGGCAAGTCCACTAAACCTAGGTTTCTAGCCTGAGCCTGGACCGTGGCCAACTTTAGTGGCCCAAACCATTGTATTAACTAAAATCTTGTATATATCCCAATGTAATCAAATCACACCTTTGTAGGCTGCCTGTGGATGCAGCCCAATTAGGGCAAACCATGTATATTAGCATGTTAGCGGTGTTTGGATTGTAGTTTGAAGTATGTTTCTGTGATTTTTGTTTCTTTTATTCTCTTCCTTTGGCTTCCTTTTATTTTCCCAAATTAATAGCATCAAATGTTATACTTGAGTGTTGGATTTTCTACGATACAATTTCCAAATGAGAGGTAAATTGATTTAAAAGTATTGGATTAATTGTAGGCTGGGGTTCAACGCAATAAGGGTTAATTGAGTGAATCTCAATTCCCAACAAGTGGCATTGAAGCTTAAAGGAATGTAGTAGTTTTGGGGAGATTTTAAGTTACAAATTTGTAGAGAAGTTTGATGGGATGAAAGATTTCAAATGTTGGAAAATAAAAGTTCATGAAATAATGGTATAACAATATCAATACAAAGTACAAGAAAAGTCTAAGAAGCCGAAGAGTTTGAAGGAGCTGGGAGGAAATGGAAAAGAAGGTGCTTGCCACCATTCACTTGTGTTGTATGAAATAATATTTAATGTTATAGGAAAAGAGGAACCCCTTGAGTTTGATCACGTTTGTAAAGCTCTCATTGCTGACCAACTTCAAAGGAGGGTAGTGATGGATAGGTGAATTCCCGGATGGATGCTCTTGGAGTAATAGGGTGGTAGGATGAACAGGGTTGTTCATTAGGAAATTCCTCAAATGGCCAGGCTCATTACCCATCAAAACTAAGGGAATTATTGTTTGTTTTGTGGCAAGCCAAGCAATATAAAGAAGAGTTATTCGAAAAGAAAAATGCAAATTCTTAAAAGTGTTCTGGATCAGGAATAGAAAGAAAAGGTCACTCGAGTTGAAGAATCAACACCCTTTTTATTGAAGATGAGGCATTGATAGTGGAATGGAATCTAAAGTTACCATAATCGTCCACCCTAAGAATCAATTATGGTTTGGAATTGTGATCCCACATTTCTGTGAAGGAATCCCCATAGATCCCAAATCCTGGGAGTTAGAAATCACGATTAGACATTCTTTGAATCTCATTTCAATGTCTTTGGAGTGGAATCTAAAGTCGTTGGATCATCCACCCTAGGTAGAGATTCAAGTTTGGAATCACTATTCCATGTTTGCATGAAGGAATCGCCATAGATCCCAATTCCTCGAAGTTAGCAATCATGATTCCACATTTTTTTAATCTCATTCTGATATCTACGGAGTCTAGATTCTACCTCATCAAATTTTACGATTCATAGGTGAACAAGATTATGATAACCAATATCAGACCTCACTTCATTTTATGGAATGCTTTGAATCTTTTAAAACATTATCTGAAAAATTTTGTTAGTCAGAATTTATTAATAATTTGTATATGCTGAGTATCTAAAGACTCTATGGGCATCAACAAACTCTAGTTTACATCATTCCTATTTCGAGACTTTGTAACAAATGTTTTATATTAAAAAAAATGCATTATTGATAATGAAGGAATTTCCTTTTCCTTTTTCAATCTAAAAACTCTAGGAAAGTCTTTAGTTAAGGTTCTCGACCTTGTTTCCAATTCTTGTGGAGAATTGTGATAAAGGGTACTTTCTATATGGACTCCAATGTTCGGGGAGGGCTGTCAAAGACATCACTTCCAATAATAGGGGAGACATGGGTAAGCGTACTCAATATATAAAATCTAATACTAAGGAATTCCTGGTTACATATAATCTAAAACAGTTAATATTTGCCTTATGGAAGCAATTTCTTGATAATTTATGGCTCCGTTCCAAGTGGTTTGGTGTGAGATTTCTACATTAGGAATCTCGATTCCAAGTTGATGGGACATCGATTCCAACAAGGTAAGAATCTCGATTCCTATTGGATCGAAGGGCAATTCCCAAATGATAGGAACCCCACTGCATGTGATATGCTTTGTACAAATGGTGATTCCAACCATGGGAATCATCTGTACACCCATGAATCTGATTCTCCAAACCAGTGTTTTAAAAATCGACGAGTCGAACCGGACTCGGGAACCGGCACAGCCCGTGCCGGTTCCAGTACAAAACCGGGAACCGCCCGGTTCTAGAGAAGAACGGCCGGTTCCCATCCGGTTCAGCCCGCTTCCCTCCCGATACGCGTGCGACACGCACGTACACGCGTGCGATACGTGTGAGGTTGCCCCAATATTTGTACACAAATGCTTTGATTCATATTACATAGGTATTTATATACTAAAATTGAATACCCATCTTTCGATGTGGGATAATTCCCAAACATCATTAAATGAAATGGGAATGTAAATATATTCTATTAATCAGCAAGTTACAACCACATGCGATGAAGTGGTGTGGTGGTTAAGACTTTTGCTTCTTCATGTGATGTCTCAAGGTCAAGTCCCCCCATGAGCGTTACAGTTTTGTGTTGTATAGTTTTTGTTGTATATATTGTATAAATATTTTTGTAAATAATATAAAAAGCATAAAAAAGTGAAAAATAAAAAAGTTAATGTTCTGTATAGCAGTTAATTTTTGTTGTATATAGTAGTATAATTATTTTTTTAAATAATATGAAAAGCATAAAAAAATAAAAAATAAAAAGTTTATTCTATTTGAAATCTCTATCTTTCTACTAACAATCTCTTTCACTAAATTTATTATAGAAACCTAAAAAAATAATTTTTTGAAAAATTGAGGTGTTATTTACAAAAGTTGTACGTATTTTATTAATTTTTATATTGATCACCAAATCTTTTATTTTATTTATTAATTTTTACATTATAAATCATGTAATGTACTATTTTTCTTACAATTGTCAATAATACATTTTAAATTAGATAATATTATAAAATATTTTTAATTTGTTATTATTTGTCTAATAAAATAATTATAAAATGTAAACTAATAATTATAATTTCATTATATAATATTATAATTAGTTAGGCTTTAATAATTTTGGATTATAGTTAGTTGGCTTGTAATAATTTAGATTTTTTTAGCGGATTAGGGTTTTTCGCCAAAACGAGATTTTAATGGCCATTCTTTCATTGATTAGTCTACTCTTTATAATAGTCCATGTATAATTATATATTTTATCTATGATTTTTCTTTTATGTGATGCAAATTTAATGGTTAACATAAGTTTATACAAGGAAAAAGCATCTCAATATTCACAAATTGATGAAAAAAATGAAAGTTAATAATGTAGTACCCTCATTTCTTATTGGATTCCTAAAAAACAATATTTATAATGAATTTTAATAATTTTTTCGGATTTTTTTGAACCTTTAATCGGATCGATTCAGCCGATTCCCGATCCGGATCGTCGATTCGTCGATCCGGATCGATTTTTTAGATGCCCGATCTGAGTCACCGATCCGCTTTTTAAACCATTGCTCCAAATAATTCGGGATCGTCGGCATTTCCACCAACTATGATGGAACCCCATGTACTAGCAAATTTTGATTCTTGATGTACACGTAGTGGTATGATGCATATGAACCATATGGGTGGACTGGCATCCATGAGAAACAACTTGATTAGCAAAACGAAAAAAAGGGGGTTGATTTGTATAACAATTTATGATGTGATGGTTCAAAACATGAAAATGTGAAGCATGTGCTAGATTGAAGGATTTCTTTTCTAAGTTTGAAGGATTACCAATTTATAGGGCAAAGTGGAATGCTCAAAGTTTCAAAGGGGGCTCTAGTAGAAATGAAGGGAGTCCAAGATGGAAACTTGTATAAATTATTGGATAATACAATTGTGAATGAAAGGTTAAATATGGTTGTGGAGAACTAAGAAGGTCGACAAAATTGGCTTGGCAATGGAGGATTTTAAAGATGTAAAATGAGGTTCGTGGGCTTTAAAGATAGGATGTGAAGCCAAATGCATCTCATTTCAAATTTTCTTCAGAGTGATATTCAAAGTCTCGTGAAGGGAACGGCTGATGTGACTAGAGTATTATATACTACTACAACATTGATTTTTATCAGTGTCTTGGTTAGTATAAAATTGGAAATTTCTCTTCTTTGTAACTCTTAGTTGGCTTGTTGGTAGCCCAAAGGGGTAAATGTGGAATAAAGCAAAATGGGTATTTTAGGATTAGAGAAGTATGTGCAAGTATTACCAAGGTTTGATGCTTATAAAAAGGCTTCAAGAGAATGACATATGTAACGAATCACGGTGTATGAAAAACAGCACCGACTGTACTTGTAAGTGGGACTGATTGCACCATAAGCAAAAGCCCCTCAACCCAACCAGGTTCTCATGGCTGAGGAGATGTTGTTCACTGTGACCATTAAGCTTAAGGGTCACTTGAAGAGGGAGATCAGAAGAGGGTAAAACTTGAGATCTCTAAAAGAGTGAGAAAAAGTGAGAGATCAAGCAGCAAGTCCTATGAGAATGAATTCTAGAAGAGGGAGGAGAGAGAAATGTATATATCAAATTTTGATTCATCCTGAGAGAGAGAGAGAGAGAGAGAGAGAGATCAATCCTAGGCTCTTTCAGAGAGAGGTTGAAGAGACAGATGGGTCTCTTCCAAATCGCCCTAACCTATATTCTCTTAATTTTGGCTCTAAAATTGAGGTTTATATCTCCTCAGCAACCTCGTTGTCTTGTGGGAAATACTCCATATTCTCCTTACTCTCTCTCTCTCTCTCTCTCTCTCTCTCTCTCTCTCTCTACTACTCTCTCTCTACTCTACTCGTCTACTCTACTCTCTACTACTCGTCTACGTACTCGTACGTACTCGTACTACGTA